>WBZZ01001936.1:62500-69464 GCA_019918135.1 Paulinella micropora
GCAATGCAAAATGCAATGCGATGCAACGCATGCATGCATGCATGTATGTATGTATGTATGTATGTATGTAGGTACGCGAGGTCTTGGTGCAGTGAAGAGGTTCTTCGTTGGCAGCTTCTCTAACTACATCATCCAGCACTCGCACTGCGATGTCATGGTGGTGAGGTAATGAGTCAGACATGCTCCAGCAAGAAGCAAGTGAGGCACCACTTGCGCACAGTACATCATGCATGAGAAACGTGACAGTATGGCCTGACACCTTGGCTCGGATGTTTTCCACATGTCGTTGTTATAATCCATCCATTTCGTATATATATTCCAGCATCTCAGCTCGGTGGGGCAAATAATATTGACCATCAGCAATCTTAAGGTGACGGGAGTATCTTGCTCTCCGGTGGGGAACAAGACACTTAAGGAGCTTGAACTTAAGATTTACTGGCCGCCAACCAAGGTTGTGTCAAATCGAGCCAAGGCCATTCAACTTGGACAGAGTCGGAGCCAAATTACTTTACTGTGTTGAAATTATTCATACTAATATTAATATTACACCCCGGTGACTGTATTATATTGTATTGATAAAACTACTTGAAAGCCTCACATGTTGATATTATTAATACCGTATTCAATGTAAGTATGATAAATACGTAGTATTATTAATAATTAAATACAGTAGTAAGTACGACGTAACGTTCAGAGTTATTAATACATCAAGTTGAGTATTGCTATATATCGACATTAAAGATAAACAAAATTATGAGTTTTCAAGTTCGAATCGTTGACGACGGTCACGGTGTCACTTTTTCGATTTGTGTCACTTTTTCAACGTGATCTATTTCAAGTCACAAGTGACTTAAGTCACCGTAGGCTTTTTCGTTTTCAACTTGTGTCAAAAAAATTCAACTTGACTCAAATTCAAGTTAACTGTACTACAACATTTTCGGCGCTACTACAGTGACTCAAAATTAGACACTGATTATTACTGTCGACATCAACTTGTTCATGACTTTCAAGTAGCAAACTTCCAAAAATAATTCAGTTTGGAGTTGAACCTATCGAGTCCATATACTATCAACATGAAGTTTTCAAGAGTCGACTCGCGCGGGCTGTTACAATCCCCGAAGATAGCTCAATAAAAAGTCGGTAATACAACCAGACACAAATCCCCAAAAGAGAATGATGTCTCGTTATATTAGCTCAGTGAAGCCGAAAAGAAAACGGCAACAAACCAAGGTTAAAATGACATTAGGTCAAATCCGGCCAAACTATATTGAAAATAATGGGAAAAAACTAGGTGCACCTGACACCAGAAAAAGTGTACTTTTTACCGGCTATCCGGGGGGTGATGCCTACAGTACCTCTTCCCGTTTTTATGACGGAATATGCAATATTTTCGTCATATAATTGCTGATTTCTTTTCTGCACAAACGCTACTGGGTGTTGCAACTAAGTGCATTAACCTACGGATAGACGGTGCAGTGGATATATAAAACGCATACGCCAGACACGAGTCAACTATAAATCTCCAGCCTCGTTTTTCTAAATAAAAACTCTCCTTCCACACTTGTTGTCCCCCCCGTAACTTAATTCTGAGGCAGTATGTCAAGAACAAATAGTATTACTATTGCAATAAAAGCAGCGTTATAATTTTTTCTCCTTCTCCAAAAACACTTCCGATCAGTAAATACATTGTCTTTTAATAACATACCCTTGTATTCAATCGGTTACCTTAATATAGTACTAGGGGGCCAGACCTAATAACTATATCCAAAGCCGGGGTGAGTGAGCCCGACCATGCGATAAACCGACACAAGTAGAGACGGACCGTGCTGGTATGACGATATTAAGTATATCCAAAGAAAAAAATTTAATATGTCTGCTATGAGAACATTTTTTGAGAACATCACCCTGGATACTTGAAGCAGGGTCGTACCAGGAACACCATCGCTAAACTCACAAGCGATCCCCTTATACGGTGTCGTATCCATTTGCCGATTGACCCTCGCACTCATATGTTGCGATAAAAATGCCAAGTAACAACAATGGTATAAAAACATTTTAATAAGACATGATCTGACATGGGCACTATGAGATTAATCCACATGCAGCTTTCAATGTCCGACGCGTGATAAAAGAAAAAAATGTCACTTACTGCCTTCGTCGCCTTGCGCGAACCCCTTTGCCAGGTGGCGGGCCGCCAACAAAAGTCAAGTCAAACTTCGACTCCTCCAGAATGTCCCATATTTTGTTAGGGATGGCGCCCAAAGATAAGTCAAAAGGAATGTCAAGCACTCCTCTAGGCAGTGACTGAATAGTCCACGCAGTGTGGTCTTTGTCTCCAAGGGTAATAGTATCATCCCATGTCTCGAGATTTTTCGCGTCTTTGTACACCGGTAAATATTGTCTAGCTTTTGGATCCTCAACAGGGTCCATGCTTCTCCAAAAATGGAGTACCGGTTGTATCGTTTTTGCTGCTAAGGATCTCTTCGATGTCCGTGCTGCCCGTGTAGTCTGCGGGACCGCCACAGCTCGCATGAGATAAAGATCTGAGAGAGTGTCATCGGCAACATGAGATTCTGCCGGTCTCAACAGATAAAAAGCGTCTCGGACCCACTTGATGGCCGCAATCGCCTCTCCTTCCTTCCATCGCACATGTCGAATGTCCACATTACCCGCGTTCGGGTTAGTGTCCTTCTCCCCTCCTCCTCCATGGACATCCGTCGCTCGCGTCGACCTTGCCACCTTCCTCGGTTGGTCGAAGATGAGATCGTTTTGCGCTCTCCTCCTCTGCGCCTCCGTGAACTTCTCCTTCGTACCGCCGCGGACTATGGGGGCTTTAGACTGAGTCCCCGCCGCGCTTTTGCGGTTTGAGTCTTCCTTACTCTCCTTCTCGGTCTCCTCCTTCTCCGTGACAGGTGCCCGATAGGCATTCTCCTCCTCTAAGGTATCCTCCTTCTGTATAGGCGGTACCTCTTTGAAGTCCTCCTTCATCCGTTTCAACGCCTCCTCAACGGATTCATCCTCAAGTAAGAAGGGGTCATATTTGATCAGCCTTCGAACATTCACAATCTGCACCTTCCCTCTACCCCTGATCTTATAATTCAGAGGTCCCATCTGTTCCATGATCTGGTATGGTCCTTTCCAGTGGGTAAACAGCTTAGAGCTAACCCCCTTAGGGACTTGAGGATGGTACAAGAGTACAATATCCCCAACCTGGAAACGGGCTTGATCTAAGTGCGCTTGTCGCACTCCTTGTGCGTCAGTCTTTCTGCGCTCCGCCTCCCTGTGCGCCGCAACTATTTGTTCCGCCTCCATCTTCGCTCTTAGCCTCATCCCGAACAACTCATCCTCATCTGCCCAAGTGTCTTTTGGATGCAGAAGTGAGGTTGGGATATTAGGCTCTCGGCCGTAAACCAATTGATATGACGAGACTGAGCTCCTGGCTCCTCCTAATGCCGATGAGGGTAGACAGTTCATTGCAAAGGCAAATGAAGGTGCTGCCTCCACCCAGGCTCTCTGATTCTCCTTCTTCATACAGTACATCTTAAGCGAGGCTTTGAGAGGTCTATGTACCCGCTCGATCTTGCCATTTGCTCTCGGGTTATAGGCAGTAACATATTGCCATTTCATCCCGTAGTACTTAGATAGTCTGTCGATGACTTCATTATTAAAGTCAGAACCTCGATCAGAACATATCTTTCTAGGCACTCCGATCTGCGAGACGATCCTATCGATCAGAGCCTCCGCAGTTGTCTTGCCTGTAGCGTCCTTAACAGGAACAACCCAGACATAATTGGTGGCTCGATCTATTGCGGTAAGAAGGTATCTGTACCCTTCTGCCGATTCGGGGAAAGGTCCCACATGATCGATGTGTAAAAATTCAAACATCCCGGCGTGTAACGGGAATGTACCGATCAGGCCAAAGTTCGCCTTCAGCGGTGTCTTTGTGGTTTTGCATGGGATGCATGCGTCCACTTCCCTGTCTATCTCCTCCTTCATCCCTTTCCACCAAAATCGCCTCGCTATGAACCAATGAGTTCTTTGTCGACCCGGATGTGCCAGTAAGGGGCAGTTATGGGCTGCGACATATATAAAGCGCCTCAACTTCTCTGGTACCCAGAGAGTCCATTTGTCAGGCTGTGATGCAAATTTGCCATGCTGGCCCTTGTACCACAATAGCCCATCTCTCCACGCCATCTCCTTCATCTGATCTTTGATCTGTGGAGTCTTTTTAAGCTCATTAGGGCTCTTGTATAACGTTATGAGCTCCTTGAACTCCGGATCCGTCGCCTGTTGCTGCCTCCACGCGGTAGGCGAGGCGATATGAATAGTACCGTCCTCCAACCTTACTCCTACCCTTTCCGGGTCTTCATCAAGCTCGCTTCGATTTTCCTGTGGAGGTTCAGTACAGACCTCAGTCGTCTCCTCCTCTTCTTTTATATTCGCCTTCGCGTTCTCGTATGCCTCATAAGACCACTCAGCGTCTTCGAGAACATGCGCCTCACAGCATATGCCATGCTCCGGGCCTTGAGGACTATATCGTAGACCCGTGCGGTCATATCGAACGCCTCTTGCCATCTGCATCGCCTCTATGTGGCTTACCTCGTATACCTTGTCCGTGGACAGGTCCATCATCTCCACTGATGATACGAGAGCCGACACCTCCGACTGAAACTCTAGCCTAGAAAGGCTATCAGCGACTACGTTTCGCTTTCCCGGTAAGTAGACCATCGTGATATTGAAACATGACAAGAAAGCTTGCCACCGCGCCAAACGGCCGGTTTGTTCATGATTCATCAACCAAAGAAGGTTGTGATGATCGGTCCTAACCGTGAATAGAGGTCCTCCCCATAGATATTCTCTGAGCCTCTTGAGAGCCCATACTACTGCCAACGCCTCTCTCTGTCGCGTGCAGTAATTTCGCTCCACCGCACACAGCTTTCTACTAATAAACATGATCGGGCGCAACTTTTTCTCCTCATCTTCCTGTTGCAGCACCGCGCCAATCGCAAACTTAGATGCATCCGTGTCGACTACGAACGGTTTCGTAAAGTCGGGCATCATAAGTACTAATCCGCCGTCCTTGGGATCTTTATAAATGAGATCGTTGAGCGTATTAAACGCCTGCAAAGCCTCCTCATCCCACTTCTCAAAGTCTCCAAAATCAATCATCTTCTCCAGCTTAGCCCGAGTTGCACCCCAATCGGGTATGAACTGGCTGTAGTACTGTGCCATCGCAAGAAAAGAGTGTAACTCCGTGCGATTCTTTGGCAACTGTCTACTCATGATCTCCTCCCTCTTTTCGCGCGATATCGAGACCCTATTATGAGAAATCTCGTAACCCAAATACGTCGCACTTGTCCTGGCAAGCTGATATTTCTTTAGGTTGCATTTCAGGCCAAAAGCTCCGATGCGCCTGAAGACATCTGACAAGTGATCAATATGCTCTTCCATTGTGTTAGAGTATACGATAATGTCATCGATGTAACAAAATGCATATTCTCCCGCCTTCTGTCCTCTCCTTCTCATAAAACCATCCTCCGACTGGTCGTCATATTGACCACTCAACATCTTCTGCATCGCCTTCTGAAATAGCCCCGGGGCCTGTTTGAGTCCCATCGGAAGCACCTTCCACTGGTATATTTCCATACCAACCACGAATGCAGTCAGCCATCTGGATTTCTCGTCCAGTGGTATCTGCCAGAAGCCGTTCTTAAGGTCAATGACCGAATAGAATTTAGCATTCCGCAGCACTCTTCTGCCCTCTTCTAAGGTCGGCAGAGGATTTCTCTCTTCCTCTAGCACCTTATTCACACGGGCATAATTGATCGTCAAACGCCATTCTCCTCCTGGCTTGGGGACGATTTTCGGTTGAGAGACAATTGGAGATGTAGATCTCTCAATAAAGTCCTCATTGAGCAACTGTCTCACGTTCTCCTCCGCTATCTTCGCCTCATGTATGCTCAAATTTGCCCTCCGCGGTGCCGGAGATGGCTCCGCACCCGGTATCTTGTAAATGACAGCAGTGAAGTCCTCCGACTTTACACCACCTGCCCGAGGAGGGTCGAAAATTTCTCTGTACGCCTCCATCTTAGCTTTGAGAAGCTCCTTCTCTCTCTCCGAACCCACTCCTTCTTCTAAAATTTTCCGCGCCGCCGCTTGGAAATCTTCCTCCGACATCTTCTTATGTTCTTTGAGGGGCGCTAAGTCCTCCTCCAAACTCAAATCTTCCTCGGACAAATCGTCTAGTCCCGTTCTTTCATACGTGACTGTGTCCGGCTCATCATCATGACCCAGCCCGACAAGCATATCAATAAGGTTCGCGTATTGTATCGGAGCCTTACGGGTGTAGAAACCATCAAAGCATGTGAAAGCTTGAGGTATCAATTTCAACTTGTCCTGGGCTCTGAGCTTCCGCTTGTATGCACTGCTCTGCTCCCGAGACCCGAGTCGACAAGCCACCACTAACTGTTGCTTGCGAGAGGGAACCGGTATAGGATGATCAATAAGCCGGTCCCTTATCTCCTGTGCCCATATCGCCTTCTCATTGTACGGCAGTATGACAGTATACGGCTTGTTACTCTCAAATAGAGTCCGTAGACACTTTTTTCACTTCAGTTAATGAGCGCGGCCAGGTAGGCACATCGCCCCAAAAGTTCGTGATAAAAGTTTTAATGTCATCCGCTGGAGTATCGGGGATACGCCCCTTCCTCCTTGGCACAAACGCCTCTCTCTTCTCATCTGACACCTTCGCATGGTAACAGCAGCCATTAGTAATATGGACATCTGCCCCGCCACCTTCTGCGAATCTGGCCAACGACGGGCACTGTTTCGCAACACATATTATCTCCTCATTACGCGCTACGACTAAGTCATCAATAGACTTTCTGTCCCATGCGGGAATCGTAACCGTATACGCCTGCATCTCCGTCTCCCAATTGTCGGTCCAGGTCAGTTCCTCCGGCAC
>WBZZ01001937.1:0-2500 GCA_019918135.1 Paulinella micropora
CATTACATTACATTACATTACATTACATTACATTACATTACCTTACCTTACCTTACCTATTACATTACATTACCTTACCTTACCTTACATTACATTACATTACATACATACATACATACATTACATTACATTACATTACATTACATTACCTTACCTTACCTTACCTTACCTTACATTACCTTACATTACCTTACCTTACCTTACCTTACCTTACATTACATTACATTACATTACATACATTACATTACATTACATTACATTACATTACATTACATTACATATTACATTACATTACATTACATTACCTTACCTTACCTTACCTTACCTATTACATTACATTACCTTACCTTACCTTACCTTACATTACATTACATGACATTACATTACATACATACATGCATACATTACATTACATTACATTACATTACATTACATTACATTACATTACATTACCTTACCTTACCTTACCTTACATTACATTACCTTACATTACCTTACCTTACCTTAACTTACCTTACCTTACATTACATTACATTACATTGCATTACATACATTACATTACATTACACTACAAAACATTACATTACATTACGTTACATTACATTACATTACATATTACATTACATTACATTACATAACACTACATTACATTACATTACATTACATTACATTACCTTACCTTACCTTACCTTACCTTACCTTGCCTTACCTTGCCTTACCTTACACTACATTACATTACATTACCTTACATTACCTTACATTACCTTACCTTACATTACATTACATTACATTACCTTACATTACCTTACATTACATACATTACATTACATTACATTACCTTACATTACCTTACCTTACCTTACCTTACATTACATTACCTTACATTACCTTACCTTACCTTACATTACATTACATTACATACATTACATTACATTACATACATTACATTACATTACATTACATTACATTACATTACATACATTACATTACATTACATTACATTACATTACATTACATTACATTACATTACATTACCTTACCTTACCTTACATTACCTTTTATTACCTTACCTTACCTTACCTTACATTACCTTACATTACTTTACCTTACTTTACCTTACCTTACATTACATTACATTACATTACATACATTCCATTACATTACATTACATACATTACATTACATTACATTACATTACATACATTACATTACATACATTACATATTACATTACATTTACATTACATTACATTACCTTACCTTACCTTACCTATTATACATTACATTACCTTACCTTACATTACATTACATTACATTACATTACATACACATACATAGATAGATAGATACCACGGTTTGCTCCTGCAGCATTTGCTATTGTATTACATTACATTACATACATACATGCATACATACATACATACACAGATACATACATACATAGATACATACATACATACATAAATACATACATACCATTTGTCCCTGCAGCATTTGCTCGTGCGTATCACCTATGTATGTATGTATGTATGTCTTTTATGTATGTATGTCTGTATATATTTCTATATGTATTTATGTATGTCTGTCTGTATGTCTGTATCTATGTATGTATGTATGTAAGTATGTATGTATGTATGTCTGCATGTATGTATGTATGTCTGTATATATTTCTATATGTTATGTATGTCTGTCTGTATGTATGTATGTATGTATGTATGTATGTAAGTATGTATGTATGCATGTATGTATGTATGTATATATGTATGTATGTATGTTTGTATCTAGGATAGAGCGAGGACTGTGTGTATGTATGTATGCATGTATGTATCTGTATGTATGTATCCTGTATGTTGTATGTATGTATGTATGTATGTATGTATCTGTATCAAGGCAAGTACGACGACAGTGTGTATGTATGTATATGTATGTATGTATGTATGTATGTATGTATGTATGTATGTATGTATGTATCGGGGCAAGTACGAGGACAGTGTGCATGTATATGTGTATGTATGTATGTATGTATGTATGTATGTATGTATCTGGGCAAGTACGAGGACAGTGTGTATGTATGTATATGTATGTATGTATGTATGTATGTATGTATGTATGTACGAGGGCGTGTGTGGGGGAGGTATGTATGTATGTATGTATGTATGTATGTATGTAGGTAGGTAGGTAGGTAGGTAGGTAGGTAGGTAGGTGGGTATGCAATTATGTATGTATGTCTGTATATATTTCTATATGTATTTATGTATGTCTGTATCTATGTATGTCTGTCTGAATGTATGTATGTACCTAGGATAGTTCGACATGCCGGGCAAGTACGAGGGCAGTGGGAGACAGGAGTGTCAGGCTGTAGATTGCTCGCATGCTTGGGGCTGGGTTGGACCTGGATAGATAAATAGGTAGGTAGGTAGGTAGGAAGGTAGGTAGGTAGGTAGGGAGGGAGGGAGGGAGGGAAGGAGAGTAGGAAGAGAGGTAGGTAGGTAGGTAGGTAG
>WBZZ01001937.1:10000-25000 GCA_019918135.1 Paulinella micropora
ATATGAAGCAGATCCTGTGGAGTTCTACAAGATGGACCTTCTTGCTCTTCCCACTGCGCCCCCGGCTGTGACGGCTAGTGCTTCTTCGGCGCATGCGTTGAGATGCAGTGCAATATCTATTTGGATCTTGCTCTTTTCCTGCATTCTTCTTCTTTCCATGCTGTGAAACGAATTTCTGGCAGGTAATTAGCCTCGAGACTTACACAAGTATTAATATTTGTCTACAGCTGGATGATGCCTTCAGCTATGCGCTAACAATAATATAATGTTAATGTATACACAACATCGCTATAACAGTCTGACATCGCCAAGTAGCAGGCTTTTTGCTGTTTTAATTGAAGTACTAGCTGACTAACCGTATAGCAATATTACATAATCATCAAGCAACAATGATGATTAAGTGAGTTCAGTATCAGAATAGTACACTGATCTATTAAAAGCAATAGCGTATTCAGTAACCGAATGAAAATAACTTGATAGTGATTGACTAGTACTAATGCTGCGACAGGCACTTCGCCTTTTGAAAAGTTGAGCTCTACCGGTATGTCTTTCAAGAATAGTTAGTATAACAGGGGTTTACCGGACCTCAAGTGACCGTGCTCACCCCTTTGCCAAGATTAGTTTGAACGATTTGAACGATTTGAAAGATTTTTAAGCAAATTGAAGTTTTTTAAAGTAAATTGAAGTAAATTGAAGTTTAAGTGCAGAGAGTTCAAAGGGTTTTTGATTGAAGGGCTTTGGCCGATTGAAGGGCTGTGTTGAAGGGCTTTGTCTGAAGGGCTTTTCGTTTTCAACAGTGATTGAATAGTACTAATGCTGCGTCAGGCCCTTCGCCTTTTGAAAAATTGAGCTCTACCGGATGATTATGCGGCCTGCCATACTTGTGAGTTTGTATACGACTCTTCAAGTATTAATATGCAGATACAACGAACTCTTAATAAGAACACTATGGCTGCATTGAGTAAGTTGACTGACTCTATGAGAGCAGGTCACCCGTGAAATACAAGTAAATATCAGAACGGTCAACTTCGTTTATTTACGTAATTTCGAACTAGGTTGCAGGCTTGGGTTGCAACCTATGATCAAAGATGAAACATAGCATCGGATTGTGGATTGATTGGTCTCCAGTTCTCAAAAGTCTAATTTTGAGTCAGTTAACAGTAACCAAACGGATAGGGTTGGGTTGTTGGACTTGAAAATCTAAATTGCTTTGGGTTGGCAAGGCAAAATGACTGGGAACGGAAATAGACAGTCACATACTACTATTGAGCTTCCGGTTTCCGCTCTTGACAGTCGTGTCCAACTTCTACGATAGTGAGTTGAAACCAAGTATCGCATTTCATAATGCTATTATATCGTTATTTAGCACACCTACCAGTGATGAAGAAGTGCTTGAGGCACTAAAAGTCATATATCCGAAATATAGTAATTTATCGTCACATGCGTGTTTCAATGTGAATTTGGGGGAAAAGGTGATATGGGGGGAAAAGGCAATAGTTAATCTTCGGCCCGCAGGGCACATATTAATAGGATAGGGGGGAGTTTTGTGAGTAGCAATGTACGTCTCCGATGATCAAATTTGTCGACTTTTTTGGCACAATTGTGATTAAAAATATCATTGAGTAACTTTCTAGGTAAATTGATGAATCCGGCACAACCATTGAGCAGATTTCTTGGTAAAAAGAGGAGTCCTGCCCTTGCAGGGGAGTGACCTGTAAAGTGTGGACAGTAGTAGTAGTAGTAGTAGTAGTATTAGTAGTAGTAGTAGTAGTAGTAGTAGTAGTAGTAGTAGTAGTAAGTAGTAAGTAGTAAGTAGTAGTAGTAGTAGTAGTAGTAGTAGTAGTAGTAGTAGTAGTAGTAGTAGTAGTAGTAGTAGTAGTAGTAGTAGCAGAGGTAATAGTAGTACTACTACTACCATGGTTATCATAGATATTTACTAGACTTGTTGAATCTGTCGAGAGAGTCTAGCTTGGTTGCGTCGGTATTGAAGAAGAGGAAGAGGAAGAGGAAGAGGAGGATGATGAGGGATGAGAAAGAGGAGGAGGAAGAGGAAGAGGAAGAGGAGGATGATGAGGATGAGAAAGAGGAAGAGGAAGAGGAAGAGGAGGATGATGAGGATGAGAAAGAGGAGGAGGAAGAGGAAGAGGAAGAGGAAGAGGAGGATGATGAGGATGAGAAAGAGGAAGAGGAAGAGGAAGAGGAGGATGATGAGGATGAGAAAGAGGAAGAGGAAGAGGAAGAGGAGGAGGAGGATGATTTTCTATACTATTATTGAAGAATATGAAGAAGAGGAAGAGGAAGAGGAGGAGGATGAGGAGGATGAGGAGGAAGAAGAAGAAGAAGAAGAAGAAGAAGAAGAAGAAGAAGAAGAAGAAGAAGAAGAAGAAGATGATGATGATGATGAAGAAGATGAAGAAGATGAAGAAGAAGCAGAAGCTAGCTTGGTTGTATTAGCACTGATCCCAGTTCGGACCAAGCGTCCCCGGGTAGCTCTGGCGCTTCTAATCGTCCTTCTACCAAGTAAGAGCCTCCTGGCCAGCCCTCTCCCACTGGCAGCGAGAAGTAGACGCCATACAGACCTGTGCCTAAATCTCGCACTGCCAGCGCATAGGACCAGACCGCAGCTTGCCTTGCCTTGCTTTGCTTGCCTTGCCTTGCTTTGCTTGCCTGCACGTCCTGTGCTGCCACGCGTAAGCGCACTTGCCAGCGGTCTCCCCCGCTCAGTCGTGCTTGCCCACAGCTATCGCGCGAGTCGATGGTGAACCAGTTCAGCGGGTATGGGTCGCCCACACTGCCTCGTACTCTGCCTTGTTCCACGACAAAGGATTGGGTCACGTCCGTGGCCGGTGCTAGCAGGGTCAGGGCTCTGACGGCGTGATAGGCATAGCTCCAATAGCTAGTAGAGCCGGTAAAGCCTAGGTAGGCATAACCCGGCCGGCCATCCGCTCGCAGGCCCAGCCGGGCCAGGTCCACGTGGGCGATTTGAATGAAAACATCGTCCACGTGTTTGATTTCGTAGTTCGCATACCGCATTAGGTCTTTTACCCTTTCTTTTCTTTCTCTCACTTTCGCTTCAAACTGTGGTTGTTCATCTACTGGTAAGGGTGGTGCTTCTGGCATAGCATGAAAGTAAACAGCACCTCTTACTCGGTTCAAGTAATTCTGGGCCGTTGTTGTATCCACCTTATACTTTCTTTTATACCCCTCCGGTATTATGTAAAGCACATCTTGACCCCTGACCCTTTTGATTTCATAATTAATTTTTTGTTCCCTAAATTTGTCCAACCTATACTGAATACCGTTATAAGTGTGTGTCTCCATCGTTAGTCAGTGTATATATAGGAAAATAAAATTTTCAAAAATAAAAATTAATTATCTCAATTGTCTGCCCCCGCCGTGGTCCGCCGTGTGCTCCCCGTGTCTATATATACGGGGGGCCCAATGTTTAGATGGAAATTAGGGCGGGGCGGGCGGTGCTGGCTGGGCGGGCGGGGCTGGCGGGGTCGTATGAAATTTTGATTTCATATGTCTTGCTTTGCTACTTCTATTTATTTCAGCTCCGCATTCGCACTTGAAAGGAGTCTTCTTCCAATTCCTTTTCTTTTCTTTTTTGATTTCTTTTGTTTCCTTATCATAATTAACTTTCCATTCATCACACTTTGGTTTTACTTTTTCATCGTAGTATTTTTTTGCTTCTTCCATTGCTTGTTCTTGGTTTCTTCGTTTTCCAATACTAAAACTCTTACACATCGTTTGATTTCCTTCTCTCCATTGAATTTTTACCATCGGTCTCTTTTCATTATTCTTTAACATAATACATCCTTTTGAAATTGTAAATCTACGTCTTGACTTTTTGTCAGTGTCGTCGTTTGTCATCCTGTCTGTGTCTTTATATTTTAACGGTATTATTTTAAATATTAAATTCTATTGCCATTTTGTCCCGTCCGGGCCGGCCGGTGTGTGTCCCTGGGGGCGGGGTGGTATGTCGTGAAAAAGTGTGCCGAAGTGCGACCCTATACTACTTTTTTGACAGTTTGTATTGATTGTGTCCCACAACAAGCGAAAACAAAATCGTAATACCTCTCTCTCTCTCTCTCAACATCTCGCAACATCTCTCAATATCTCTCTCAACATCTCTCTCGAGCTCAATATCTAGAATATATCTCAACATCTCTTAAAAACTTCGCGATCGACATCTCACGATCGATCGCGACATCTCGCGATCGCTACATCTCTCAACTTGGTCCTGACAACGTACGGCAATTCGGGGGAAAAAATATCTGTACTGTATCAAAATTTTCTGTTTTACCTGGAGTCAACGTGAAAAAAATGTTATGAAAGCAGTTTCAGCTATCGAAGAACAGTGCAGCCTTGCAATTTTGGCTCGAGCAGGTGATTTTTATGACATATTTTCCGGAACTGACGTCGTCAAACACACTACAAGTACCGGTGCAAACGATATGGAAAGTCTTGAACCGGTCCGGAGGCACGAAAACGTTCAGGCAAAAATAAAACAATGAAACAAAACGATCAATTTAATGAAAAACATACTTTCGAAAAATATTTCATATTTCGAAAACAGTGCCCGAATCCAGGTGCATTACTCGGTGGCAGCGGGAAGAGTGGCAGACAAATGCATCATCATGAGATTCCAACCGTAGTGGCAATCTTCGGAGCAGAAGGAACACTCCGCACGCAGGCCATTATCGTTGTCGCAATCGCCTGCCTCTAGGCCGCAGGTGTGATCGCACTGCTTGTAGTTATCACTGCAATCTTTCACCTTGGCGCCTGTCTTCCACCACCCTTTGTGCACCGTGCTGTTCCATTTCTGACAAGCGGTGCTGTCAAACTCCCGCACGTTAAATGTTTCCTCGCACACGCAGCATGTGGCGTGGACAGAAGACTTGTTTCCTCCAATGTAACATTGCTTTTCAAGCTTCTGTTCGACCTTCCCGTCGTCTTCGTCTTCAGTGTCTTCTTCTTTTTCCTCCACCTTGTCCACAGGGAGCTCTCCTTCCACAGCTGCTTTGGGCGGCCTGCCCTTTTTTAGAACCGGTCTCCAGAAACTTGCGGACGCGATCCTTGGCGTTTTGAACCTGACCATCATCGATGTCCAAGCAGGTGACGATCATGTTGGCCTGAAGGGCGCCGATGACCTCCTAGCCAGAGCCCATGCAAGCAACCATCACAAAGGATTTGTCTGGACAACTCCGTGGGTTTTTCAAAAGCGTTGGCTCGTTCGTCCTGCCTCCCAGTGACTTTCTGTTTTTTCGTTGGGACCGCAACTAAACATTGTGACGATCAAGCAGGTTCCTGGAGAGATTGAGCTGAAATGCACTCTGGGCCTGGTAGAACGCCATCATGATGCACTCCACTACATTGATCCACTTCTGGACGTGTCCCTGGTAGTTGTGTTTCTCCTTGTACCAGAACACAGGCTCGATTATTCCGAAGCCACACTGCTGCAAAGCTTCCATCAAGAGGTTGTACTGGGACAGATGGTGATGAAAAACGACGGCGCGCTTGTTAGCATTGCCGACAACACCAAACTGGCTCAGCAATTTGATGAACCTTTCCTTGTTGATTTCAGTATTATCAGCAACACGATCAGAAATGTTGTAAGGAAAATCAGCGTAAAGCAGGTCTGGATCAAACAAAACACAAACACAAGGAATGAGGAAAACCAAAAAAGAAAAATATTGCATATTTTCAATTGATGGAAAAGAAAGGGAGACCAAAATTGCCATGCACGAGATCAGAGTTGGATGTCATGTTGAACATGTCCTGCACCAGAATCGTAGCGTTGCCGAAATGGATCTGCTGATCTTCAGAGATGGCTGCCTGTCAACAAAAAAAATATATATATATATATATATATATATATATATATATATGTATATATATATATTCAAACAAAGTCTTCAAGAGCATGCAACAGGAGGTCTCAGAACCTGTGGCTGTTCGACTTCTTCGCAGGAGAGACGTTTGAGTGCTGCCTGGATCCAGGTCTTGACGTAATTTTCCAGGTTGTCCGGGAGGGAGCGGTCCTTCTTTTTCTGCAGGTAGAGGATGTCCACAGTGCGATTCAGGATTGCACTGCCTTTATCGTTGTCAGCTGGGGGACGAAATCACACAAATTCTTCCACTGTTTGCCGACGTAAACACCGTCGATTTCAAAAAACCACATGTTGTCAGCAAGGTCCAGGATCATGTCCTGCAGCGAGATGAGGCAGACATACTTCTTCTGCTCCAGAAAAAACCTCTTCATGGTTTGCTTCACTTCGCTTGGCTTTCCTTGCTGGAGGTCCTCAATCAATTGTTGCATTTCTTCCACTAGACCGGGCTTGTCCTTGCGGATGTTGTGAAGTTCGTTGATGCTTTCGATGATTGCCTGGTTCCTAGGCATGTCAAAACGAACGCCACCAGGGGAAAGAAGCTTCAGCCAGCACTTCCAAAGCTCACCGGTGTTCGAAGCGACGTAAGTCCACATGGAACCGAAAGTCCGCAAGGGGATGTTGTGGGAAAGGGCAAAGTCCCTCTTCCATGAGGTAAGAAACCTGTTGCAGGAAGCATCATTCTGGTCCTTGAGACGAGCCATTCCAGAGTAACCTTGATCGTGCGCAGAAATGCAGTTTTCGCCGAATGTGTTTTTACGGTGGACGTCAGCAACAGTGTTCTCGAAGGCACCAAGAAAACTGACGGATTGATGACCTTCATTGTTCCAACGAACGAAACGAAGAGCTTCCAGGTGAATGACCTGGAATTCGAGTTCTGAGGTTCTTCTCTGTGAAGTTGCTGAATTGCATGGCTGGAATGAAGACCAACGATCGCCTGCAGGGGAAATTTCCCGTCCTGGATGGCCTTGCGA
Source organism: Paulinella micropora (assembly GCA_019918135.1). Taxonomy (NCBI): domain Eukaryota; phylum Cercozoa; class Imbricatea; order Euglyphida; family Paulinellidae; genus Paulinella; species Paulinella micropora. The sequence continues at coordinate 16,869 of WBZZ01001937.1, forward strand.
AGAAAGTTCTTGATCTTGGCCTGGCCCTCGACTGGCAGGCTCGTGAAGTCCATCTTGGGCCTTTCCTTTTCTACAAGCCCAGCCAAATTCCACACAGCCTGAAATTCTTTCAAGGCTCTCTCGTCAACGAAAGGAGGGGATTCCAAGAGGGAATTGTCGGCGTCGTCCAGTCCAAGCTTTCCGGGATTGACAACTTCTTTCGGATCTCGGATCCAGCCCACCCACTGGATCTTCCTGTTGGGATCCTGAGACTTTTTAAAATTCTCGACGAGTTGTTTGACATGGTCTGAGTCGAGAAAACGATCAGTCACTGCCCTGTGGGGTTGGGCCTGCACGTTTGTTGTAAGTCATGCTGGCAAGGGCTTTGGTGGCTTCCTTCATTTTCTCTCTGGTGTCTGCACAGAACAACCAACAAAAAATATTGCATATTTTTCAATGTAGAAACTCGTAACATTCCAGGTGTTGATGTTGCTTCAAAACAGTGTAACTTTCCTATGTCAGGAATTTTAGTGACTGGATGTTTAAGTTGTGAATTCTGGTTGATGGGTGCCCGAAGAATCACAGGCTTTGAGTTAGAGAGATTTCTTCTTAATAAGAGCTGCAAGATCTTGCGAAGTTCGCCAAATGTAACCGTTATGAAAGCCTTCATATGAGACAGCTTGTGCAATCTTTCCAGCGTGAGAATCACAAAGACCCTTCCCGTGATGTGACGGCCAAAAATTCCACTGCGCAAATTTGAGCCAAGGATGTTTGATTAGAATCAAACTGAATTCAGCAAATGAGTACCTTTGCTTGAAATGTTTCCTCCCTCCATCAGACCAGACAATAAGTTTGCTTACCTGCACAGGCTGACGCATATGTGTGATTCGGCGCTCAAGAATATTGTCAAACCACTCCCTCAAAGAAAAGTCATTGTTACAAAATTTATCAGAGTGATGTGGTAAAGTAACAACATACTCTCTTTTGACTCCTCCCTTTCCATCCCCTCTGATCAAAACTCCGATACAGTCATTTACGTCTTCTGTATCCCCCCCACCCACAGTCAGCCGTGAAAAGTCCACTACTACGAGTATGTACGAAAAATCTTCACCACATGTCTTTAAATCTTCATCGTAAAATCTCTTGTTGTTCTTCGCACGCAAATGATACTCAAACTTAGTCAAGAATGTTTTAATCTCCTCCATCTCCTTCTCATCTTCGTCCGAAAGTGCTCTGTTTTCACTTCGCAGCTGCTCCTGTTTTTGCTGAATAGCAACCAACCGTCTGTGTGGCACAATAAATGCAGGGCGCCCAGAGCTTATTGACTCTGATTTCCGGATTATGTAAATTCATGAGTCGAGTCCAATCAGAACGGATGGGAGGAGTGAATTGTGTCTTCCATTCGGATGCCAAGAATGGACGTGGGAGAAAAGAAGCAATGAGTTTATACCACCGAACCCGAAGTTCAGCCACATTCAACCGGATTTGCTTCAGAGGGTTGTAAACTGGAGTCCTTCCGAAACGGTTTACAATGTGTATTGTAAACTAGTACAGTAAGTGATGCTGTCACTTTGTGTCATGTCGTTATGATATGAAACAAAGTGGCAGCAAAAGTTGTGTGGGCGGCCCCCGGCCCCCTAGCAAATGAGAGAACAACAACATGCAGAAACATTTTACCTGTGTGGGCAGTTGCAAAACAACGCGACGCAGTTGCAGTTGACACGATTAGGAGGCAACGACACTCTGCTGCTATTAATCTAACCAGTCTGGACAATATTATACAAACCGCAATAAAGCCTGCGCTCTGCTGTCGGTAATCTTTCAGTAACTCCAAATTCCGCTGTAACCTTTTCGGCTGATCAGTGACTGAACTCGAAATCACCTCGCCAGAGGGTATGAAATGCACCTTGCGCGATGTTGCGCCGCCGACTCTACTGCGACAAACATGTTTCTTCCCCTTATGCTCGGTATGCACGACGTGGTACGTGGGCGGATCACACTTCTTACACTGCCACACCTCGTCGTCACCAGACTCAAAGGCCAGGCGCAGCTGCTCCTGACCCCTTCTCATCCGACACCTAGGTACAAATCCGACTGACTCACCACTCATCATCTTGCGCGCGATTTCAGGAAGAATAAATTGAAAATACCGGGTTACATACTCATCGTATACCTTACTCAGCGTCACATACAGCACATAAATCGTTCCGCTTTTTATGCGTCTATCTCCACTTGGATGGTTTTCGGCTAGGTAAAATTCGATGCCGTGTGTGTCCAGACCAAGTTCTTGCGCGATGGGATCAAAGTTGGCTCGTGTGTTGTTGAACGATGAACCCACGAAAGGAGTCAGACACTCAATATCAGGTACGCCGAGCAACACTGCAGACCGTGAAGTAAGCTGAAACAATTCCTGCACTTCTCCGAGCAAAGAGGTTACATGCGGTGGTACGGAAGAAGGTGTAAGCAGAGGTGTGGACTGTGTGTCCTGCCTAATCCTTGCAATGGTTGCAAAACCCCACTTTGCGAGCTCCAAAATGAAACTATTCTCACTGCTGAATATACCGGCTTCTAGTCCCAAAGCGTCCATGACCTGGTTAGCAGCAAGAGCACGGTCCTCCACACGAGGTGGTTCTCTGAGTTGCGCTCGGTCACGCAGGACAAAAGACACGCACAAACCATCCAACTCATTTCCACGAAGAGACGAAAGTGTCAGACACTCTGGTTGCAGCCGCTGGGAAGGCAAGGGAGCACGGACGAAGAGGGAGCACGCACGGACGAAGAGGACGTAACCATGGACGCAGAGGAAGCAACCACGGACGATGAGGTCGTAGAAGCAGGCGAAGTTGAAGCGGAGAGGGAAATTCCCAAGTTTCGAGCAACCTGTCCAGCATGGCAAAGTGAAAGCAGCAAAATAGTGAAATACAAAGAGACCTCGTGCTTGGCAAGAGCAAAAGATAGCAGCTGATTCGCTCTTTCCTGCTTCCTTTTCTTCATGTCGGTGGCCTGTCTGCAAACCGAGCAGGAAAAAAAAAAAAAAAAAAAAAAAAAAAAAAAAAAAAAAAGATGAGGAGGTAGGAAAAGACTTGGGCAACGGGTTGCAACTTTCAGCACGAGTGAGGGTGCATCTTTACCACCAGGCAAAGTGATGCCAGCAAAGCGGAGCCTTTTGAGGATAGATTTGAGGATGTTTGAAAAAATCCCAAAAACACTCCGCATACGATTCCGGCCGTGCAAACGGCACTGTCCGGCCAAACATATCACCTCAAAATGCGGGTAACAGCCCAAACCCTACCCGGTGGAGACAAGAATTTGAACCAACGGTTACAAAAGTGGAGGGATTTGAGGAGCGCTTTTGAGATTATCAAAAGCGCTCTCACAATTCAACACGAGAGGTACTCGAGAGGTGGTTCGACTTGGAAAGGGAAACTCTGACCTGGTGTGTTCTTGCCTCTCTTGCCGCTCCCTGCTACTATGCAATTCCATATTATTACTGGTACTCATACCATCTGCTGTGCTTATGTTCAGCTCAGCTGGTTCCATCAACATCGATGCCTCCACGGCCTCCACGTGACAAGCCAGTGGAAGAAGTGGACATGACGCGTACGCTCGCTCCTGTGAATCAAGACGCGCCAGCTGGAAACAATGAGCTACGATTCCAGGTGTTCGCTGCATTCATGCCACAGTCTATGCATTTTAAAGCCACGCCGGAAACCACTGCTACTTCGACTTCTTTCGGGCACACCAGTGACCAAGTCCGCATTGCTTCCTACCTACTGGGGCCTTCATTGTCGCCTTCACTCTTGAAGTACACTGCACTCGCTTCGTTTGCGCAAACGAGACAATACATGGTCCACATACATACACATACATACACATACATGGCACATACATACATGCATATACATACATCATTACATACATAATTGCAGGTGGAATTCACATTTCCAGAACGCTGGCAGGACTTCGTCTGCGTCATCAATCGTAAGGTCGGGGGGAAGCCTGAGCATGCAACCATCGTGCACGGCAAGGCGGACTCACTGCCCAGGACGGTGTCCCTATCGCAGGTTTACGTGGGAGGAGTCTGCTGCAAGCCTGGGAAGTGGGCCTTCTTACTTCTACTGCTGGCAAGGAGAACTTCCAGAAGAAGGATACGCATCTCCGGTTGGGCAAGATAACACGTCTGTTGGCTACCGAGACCCAAAACAGACCGTTGTATTTTAAATTTGCTTACACGTATTACTCTGCTACTACAGCCCAGGTGGAAGTGTCCTTGGCCGGCCCGAGTATATGCTCAGCTTTCTGCCACCTGAATTTGAAGCCGACATCAAGGCCAAGCACCTCAACCCAACTGGTATGTAGTTAATCTCTTTTCTTTGTCAGATGTGTCCTCAGATTCATGGCCTGTTTTATGCACGCTGTGTTTGAGGCGAGCTCAAGGCCGACTCGGACGAGACCTGCCCCAAGACTGGAGCCAAGGTGGTGGAACGGATCACGAAATATTGTCAGCGTTCGCAACAGCACACGAACATAACACCTCCGTCTGCAAAAGCGTCTGATCCCTCTTCTGTCTGTATTCTATCCCCAAACTCTGATTCCTCGCCTGCAACTACTCTGCAGCAGACCCTTGCAGAAAGGGCTCGTGCTATGCAAGAAGTTGCAAGTTTGAAAGATCAGCTCGCTGTGGTCCAGAAGCAGTGTGATGCCACATTGGACAAGCAGCGAGATATCGAGTCGATTTCAAAGCAGGAGCTGCAGGCTTTGACCTCCAAACACTCCTTTGTAGTCACCGCGATGCAGCAGGAGATCACGACTTTGAAGAAGCAAGCGGAAGGATTAAGCAAGGCTTCGGACGATTTGGTTAGCGTCAAGGACAGCCTTGACGTGGCCTTGGAAGAGAACAAGACACTGAAAAAGGTAATTACTGCATCTGTTTCAACATGTTGTTGCTTACTTGTTGCGGCGCAAACTATAGCAAGTCGGGACAGGATGATCCGGGACCTCAGGTCATAATTATATTGTCTTGCTGCTGAGATCGAGTTGTCGTTTTTTGATTGCAGGAAGAAGGTGGCTGAGGCGAAAAAAACCAGCACACAGGTCATATGTCTGTTTTCCCTTGCTGCAAAATTGATTTGTTGTTGCTTGTTTTAGCAAGCTAGTGAAGTCACAGAGGAACGTGATGAGCTCCTGACGGAGGTGGAGGAGACCAAGGAGCAGGGTGAGCACTGGAAGCAGCGAGGAGATAAACTATCCAAGGAGCTCGCTGCAGCCAAGCGAGCTAACAAGAAGCTGCAGCTGCAGCTGCACGAGCTCGAGGCACATGTCGAAGCATCTGCATCAACAAGTACCTTAAAGTTTCTCTCTCTTGTTTACGTATCTATACTTTTGTTGAATTTTGCAATGAATACAGACCTTCAGCAAAGGAAAGAGGCCCCGATCGAGACAGGAGGATTCAGACCGCGGCGAGGAATCTGGTGACGGTTCGGACGGTGAAGGTGATTATGACGACAAATTCCAGTCGCCTCCTTCCCGACATTCTCATCCTTGTCTGAAAAAAGCAAAGCACTCACCAAACTGCAACGGAGGCTGCTTCAAGAATGCAAAAAAACAAAAGAAGTAGATTTGTACTACTCCAATCTGTTGTTAAAAAAATCAATAATATTACTTATAGTATACTGTACTTGAAATGTTTGTAACCATGCCGGCAGCAAATTTTAATATTATTTTTAGTAGTGGCTCTTAACAAGATAATACTTGTTATTAGTATAGATAAGTGACATATTAATACAACTTCAATTATGAATAATATTTTTAGAAATATCAAATATTTCACTACACGAGTTGAAGGATAGTTACTTGTTAATAAAATTATCACATACATGAAAGGTTAAAAATTTAAATTTTGAATTTGAATTTTGAAAAATACAATGAATTTAGTTTAATATAGATGAGAAATACAATTTCCATTAATTTGGTATGAAAACAACAATGACAACAAGTTGTGATAGAGTCGTGAAGTGAAGCGGAGTGGTTTTGGGTGTGGTACCAAAAAAGTTACCGTTAGAGCAATGGAAAATTTGAAATTTTGAATTTTTTCAATTTAAATAAGTAAATCATGGTTTTTATATCACAAGCAATTGATTTTAATCAATAATATCATATTTCATATTTCAAAAAAATTCTACTAGATTTCTTGTAAGACATCTTGTACTATATCCTGTCATAGTTCTAGTCAATAATTGGAACGGACGTAACGGTCCATATTGGCATTCAGGATTGGACACTCATCATTGTGTAATAATTACAGTCGTGCGGACTTTATTTCAGTTTCATTATTACCTTTGAGTTTGTCAGTTCTGCTATCTACGTGCGGATTAAAATTGTCGTATCGTAGTTCCGAGCCTCGAGCTGTCACTGCCGAGGCCAGAGCGTGAAGGGTTGTCTCACTGGTCCCCGTAATCGGACCCCCAGTCACCGGGTCTTTCCAGCTGAGAACAAATTGTTAAGTTGAAGTTAGTAAACGTAACGAAACCGTTCACTGAACCATGGACCCCGCAAAGCCGCAACTTGGACAGACTTGAATAGTTGACACGCCCCTTTCGGCAGAAAACTTTGGCACTAGTGCACTACCTAGTGTTGATGACTTGAAATATTAATCAGCTGAGTAACATCAAGTTTGATAGGAATGATTTGTTCAGTTCAAACATTCACAGCCTCACAGAAACTTATGATAAGTTAATGATATTAATAATGATCCATTACAACAAAAAAATCCAGTTTTCCTTTTGAGATTGTTCTGTTGTTCTTTGGAACCAGATCTCTTTTGAGTTTAGCTCTTCTTTATGTTCTTCTTTATCTTTTGTTATTCTTTGTTTCCTCTTTTCTTTCCTCATTAAACCTTGCTTACTGTTTGAAAAAAAAAAAAAAGAAAAAAAAACCGCGCTAAACTGCATCGGGTCTCTGCATGACCTTAAACTGTGACTGCTTTTTTTTTTTTTTTTTTTTTTTTTTTTTTTTTCAACACTTCAAGTTTTCTCTTTTTGAATCTCTTGATACCTCTTCCATTTTATCTCTTCTGCTTCCCACTCAGCTCTACGAGTGGCAAGTATTCTATTGAAACAGTGCTTGCGTAAAAAAAAAAAAAAAAAAAAAAAAAAAAAAAAAAAAAGCCTCGACCATGACTTCGCAATCGCCATCATGATGGCGGGGCGCGGCCGACTATTCAAATACTTGAATGATGATTAATAGCGAGAGAGAGAGAGAGAGAGAGGAGAGAAGAGAGAGAGAAGAGAGAGAGAGAGAGAGAGAGAGGGAGAGAGAGAGAGAGAGAGAGAGAGAGAAGGGTGACTACTAGTAATATTAACATTTATCTGGCTACGCCTCCCTGTTTTTGCTGTGCCACTTCAGCCGTCAGGTGCAGTGCACGTGCTATCGAGCAGCAGTGTGCAGCCAACACTGACTCCTCACATCACTGTGCCACCGTTCTTCCCGGACACGGTAGTAAGTGAATAGAGCACAGTGGACTCTTGGAAAACATAACCGCAACATTTCAGTCTGGCCAGCAATATCATGTTTTAAGAGAAGTTCAGACTCCAAAGTGAACACCTGGCCCGGCACGAGATGGCTCAACGCGAATCGTTCAAGCAATCAAAGCAAACCGATTGACACCGCTGCAATCACGAGCAGTGTCTTTTTTACGCACTTAGAACCACCCTTTCAATAAAAGCTTGTCACTCGTAGAGATCTCTACGAGTGAGAAGTCGAAGTATGAGAAGCAAAGTGTATATGTCCCTTAGTTCCTTTTGACACAGTCAACCACTTTTGCTTATATATCGTTTTTCCAGTGGGACCGTATTCTGCAGCAAGGTTCAGAGTCTAGACGGGGCACTACGTTGCTACGACAGCTGCATACATACGTGCTGCGGACATCGGCGCCAACAGCTCCCAGCGATTGCTTGCGGGGCCGAAGCGCTCCATCGAAGACACAGATTTCACACCAGAGTTTTCTCTGCCGCCCATCGCATAGATTCGACCATCATACACCGTAGCAGCCAGACCACTGCGGTTATGTTGCATGGAAGCCACCTGCTCCCACCTTTTGAGTCTGGGATCAAAACGCTCCACAGAAGATAGGCACGAAGAACCATCGTAGCCTC
>WBZZ01001937.1:30000-50000 GCA_019918135.1 Paulinella micropora
GTCCGTTTTCCTTCTCGTGGCGGTTTCATGGATCTACTAGCTGGCTTGACTTCTGATGTGGCATCTATGTATGGTACGCCTGCTCGAGTTCTCAACCTTGACCATCCCGTCTTCACTGGACGTGCTTCTCTGCCTTACGCTAAGTTTTCTGCCTATGTGGGCCGCTCGAGGCATCAATATCTCAGGGTTGTGCAGCTCCTACTTAGGGCAGGTATGGTGTCTCTACTACCTCCCTCACATGTATTTGCGGTCAACGATGTCTTTACGGGGTCGCGCTCCGATTGACTCCTTCGCTTCATCATGGATGCCAGGAACACCAACGAGCTGTTTTTACCTCCCATGGATCCTAACCTCCCTGGGCCCGACTGCATTGCTCAGCTTGACTTACGACCATCTGATGAGGTGTGGGCTGCTACGTCAGACATCTCTAACTTTTACGACTGTTTCTTGCTCCCGCAGTGGATGCTGCCGTTTATGGCTCTGCCGTCGGTCTTTATCGCCGGTATAGGGCTTGTTCATCCGTGTATGAGGTGCTTACCTCAAGGGTTTTCTCATGCTGTGTTTCTCGCACAGTCGTACCATCGCAACCTGTTTTCTCTGCACCTTCCTCAGTTTGCAAGCGGGATGCTCACCCGTTCGTCTGACATGCTCTTGAATTGGGTCCGCTTGCTTATCTACATCGATGACGTTACCTTCTTGGGTCTATCTGCGGGGGCGGTCAACTTTGTTCTGGCTGCATACGAGTACGTCCTGGATATAGTTGGCCTGCCTCGGGCTTAGAGAAGAGACAGTGTGCTAGCCAGAGCACCAAGACATTGGGTCATCGGCTTGTCAAGAGAAGGATTGGCGTGTCTGTCGCTGCACTTCGGGCTCTTCAACTGCGCACGGCCCAGATGCTGGCTCCTGACAGTGATGTTGAAGTCAAGGTTTCGCCTAGAGACATCTCTCGGCTCCTCGGCAGCTGGATCTGGTGTTGCCTGGTCAGAAGGCAACTCCTGGTCGTATTCTTTACTGTTTATCACTTTCTCGGCCGGTACAGCCACTCTACGTTTCCTGTACTAGTACCCTGGTCTGTCTTCAAGGAGTTTGAGACTATCTCGGCCCTGGCCCCTTTTATGTTGCTGATCTTTCTCCGCCAGACTTTCCTCGCATTTTGGCTGCTGACGCTTCTTCGTCTGGGATGGGAGTGGTCGGTGTCGCCTCCTGTTTCGTGCTCGTTTCTCCGATTTCTTCCCCCAGTCGCTGACCTTGTTCGGTCCTTACCGTGGATGACCATCATCTCTTTTCGCTGGGTTTTTAGTGCTCATATCAACGCGTTGGAAATGTACGCCTCCAGTGCAGCGGTCCAAATGGGCGGCCTCGCACCCCACTCAGTGCTTCCGGCTGACTCTTCTCACCGACTCTGAGGTCGTGCTTCATTCTTTAAGGAAGGGTAGGACCTCCTCGTGGCGCATACGCCCCCCTACGCTAAGACTTTCGAGGCCGCCCATTACCTTACCGCTGACAAGATTTATCGCTGTCTATCTTATGTCACGTGACTACATGGACTGCGCGGTAGCCGTCACCTTGGCTTTCGAAGGCTATCTTCGTATTTCGGAAGTCGTGGGGCTAAAGGTAGCAGATGTAGCTGAAGTGACTGACGCCCGATTGGGGGTTGATCTTCCCCATGTCGACCTTCGTCTCGCCCTTACCAAGACTGGCCGTGACCAGTTCGTCGCGGTTCGCTGCCCCATTGTTCGCGACTGGCTCAGAGTTCAACTTTCACAGCGCGGACCAGCACAATCACTCTTTCCTTTCTCAGTTAGCCGCTTGAGGAATATATTCTCCTCCGCGCTTGTAGCTTTGGGTCTCATGATCAACCGAAGCACTGATATTACGCGGGCTCCGTACGTCTTCCACAGCCTCCGACATGGTCGCGCCACTTTGGGTATCCTGCGTGGAGATGGCATCGAGAACGTCATGTTGGAGGGTCGCTGGGTGTCAAACGCTTCTGCAAGATGGTACATTCAGCAAGGGCGCGCAGCACTGCTAAATCGAGCCTTGGATCCAGATACTTTAGCTATGGCCTCTTTTGTCAGTGACAATTTCAACCTCGCTATGCGCAGGGCTGCACGTAGGTACCTCCAACGGGGCGGTTGGCGTACGCCTGCTCAGATTGAAACTATATTACGTTCGCTTCTGCAGTGACAAGCTAGTTGTGGTTTTGGTTTTTTATTTTTCACTTTGAACTTGTTGGACCTTGTTCCAGTATCAACATTGGACTTTTCAAGTGCTGTATCCTTTTATTAAACAAAAACTCTGCTGTTAAGTTTGGTACATTGACTTTAAGTGGACTATACGGTGCTCGCACTTTTTGTCTACTCGGGGGCAAAGAAAACTAAGCAGCGCATTTTTTGTGTTTCCGTGAACTTGACCATAGACACAGTCATTTTTCATATTTCAACGGACGGTTACGGACCTTTTTTAAGACTTCTACTTAGTGACCTTTTCTACATCTTTGGTCGTTTTGTGTCTTTCTTTGTTGAGCAGCCTTTTCACTATTTGCCACAAATTGTCAGTGATTAGTCTGTGACACACATTGGCTTTTTGTGAGTCTCTATCTTGGTCACGCAGTAGTACCACTAAAAAAATCACATAAATGGATCATTTATGAAATCTGTAGAAAAGCATACCAGCTGTCGGAAAACACTTTTATGCATAAAAGCTGTAAGTCAGGGAAAGCTGTTGCTAAAAAAACAGGACTACGATGTTTTAGTTCGAGGCACAGATCAGCCTCCCATTGCGTAAAACGTCGTCCTTGCTGAAACACCGTGAAGACAAAGAACGAAGCAAACAAATGTTTCCATTCTGCGATCAGATGCATTGCTTGTGGTTCATCCAACTTTCGATGACCCCATTTACCGTCTTGGATTGACACTATCTTTTTCCAGTAGAGGTGAAGTTGCTCTGGAGCAAACGTTTTCAGCCAGGCCTCGAATCCAAAGCCCAGAAAGTCGCCTGTCCAAACAATTTTTTCCATTTCAAGATTGTTCAACAAAGGTTTGGGTGCTGTACTTGTAAAACTTTTGCGTAGTTTCAGGTCGCCTTGAACGATCTTGTCGTGTGGAGGTCGATTTGGCTGGCTCTCCAGCTGCTGTGCGAGGGTCTTGAAATGAGTTCTCAGTGTGGAAAGGTAATCGCGCTTAAGGATTTGAAAAACATGCATTTTCAGAGGTCATGAAAAGCTGTCTAAGTCCAGTTTGAACATGAGCCAATTGCCTTTTCAGCTTTGATTTTTTTCCGGAAAAAACTGAAAAAACCGGTTTGGGCTGAGTTGAATGTGAGACTTTTATGCATGAATGGTCATCTGGGCGTTTCCAATGTGTGTGTCCAGTGTCACCAGTGACTCAAAACCGTTTTGGGCTACTCATTTTTCAAGTTGTTAGTCCGGAAACGATTCTTTGGGCAAATCCGAACCGTACTTCAAAATTTGGAATCCCGCGGCCCACGATTATGATTCGACCAAAAAAAACTTTGGCTCAGGACAACTTTTTTTTTTTCCTTGAGTGCAAAAAGTCCCTTCCGACCTTTTCTCAACCACCCTCTGTTTTTCTCGACAGCCCAAAACTGGTTTGAGACAATGTCTGAAAAAAAAAGTTGTGGAAAGCCCCAATCGGTCGTGGTGGATCGACGACAATCTGGAGTTGCTTGTCCTAAACATTAAACAAATGTTCGACCTGTCAGCAAAGGGATGGTCACAAACTTTCGTTCCTCGAGGTCTGAACAGAGTCGAATGTGGGTCATTTCTGCTTGGGACGAGGAGAAAAACAAAACTACGATCGTTCATTTGGCTGAACGAGACTGTTTGCATTCGGGCGACAGATCGTCTTTGCCTGAGTTCGTGACCTGGGACGCGTCGCTGCGTCGCATCTTTGAACAAGGCACCAGTGCACCTACCGGTCAACAAGCATTTCCCTTTCGTTCTCTTGTTCTCTCTCTTCTTGTTTTTGGTTCGTTTTTGCTCTCACTTTGTCTTGCGTTGTGTTTGATTTCTTCGTGTGTGATGTTGAGTTTGAATTCCGTCCCCCCCCCCCCTTCCTCGCGTGTTTTGTGGTGATTTTTTCTGTTATGGATCCCATGTGGCAACTGTAGGCAAGCTGAAGAAGAAGCTTAAAGAGTTGCTCAAGGACATGGCTGGGAAGGCTGCCAACGTGGCTGCCACTGAGGAAGAGGTCTGGTCCATTTGCAGTTGACACTTTTATGCATAAAAGTTCCATGTTCGGATTGGGTCTGATGCATTTTTCACGTTTTTTCTGGTTTTCCAATTGGGGTCCACTTTTTACGTCGGAGCCCAACTGCACGCACCACTTTTATGCATAAAAGTGCTGACAGGTTTCAGGCACTGGTGGCACTTGCATGGTTTTTGCAGGGAACTGGAGACGAACATGCTGGTGGAGGCTCTTTCAGCGACTGGGTACCAAACAATTGAGACGGTTTACTGGTACAAAAAGAATCACAACAACGTGGGAGATGTCCAGAAGTGGATCAAGGCGGTGGAGATGATGTTGGTGCCCTTCAACCCGAAGCAGGCCTCCTTCGTCCTCAATCTCGACCAGAACCCCGTCCTCCGTCACAACCTCTTCATCGTCGAGGTACCGGTCAAGAAACAGCGCCATTCCGCCGACGGACAACGTGTGAACGTCTTCGAGAAGCCTACGGAGCTGTCCAAGCAGATTTTGTCAACCATTCTGCCTCCTCTGGGCAATGTTCTTGTTGCATGCATGGGTTCGGGTTCAGAGGTGATCGGTGCTTTGGAGGCCGTCATGCGAGTTACTGGCATCGATATCGACACAAAGCAGGTTGACTTCGCGAAGGCTCGTGTCAGGGAGTTCCTGAAACCGACCAAGAAGAAGGGCAAGAAGAAAAAAGCTTCAAGTGAGGAAGAAGTTGAGGAGGACGATGAGGAGGAGGAGGAAAAAGACTTATGCAAAGTCGACAAAGTTCTTGCGAAAAAGGGGCACATTGGCGGAAGTGCAAGGGGCGTGACCAAGTCGGTCTGTTTCATGCAAGAAAAGCATGAACCTCGAAGAAAACGACTTTGTGCACTGCGAACACGACCACCACTACCTGCACGCACCACTGCACGGGGCCAGTTCGTCGTCTACCTCCGTTCCCCCGCCTCCGTGTTCAGTCGTTGCTTCGACTCCGTCCTCAACGGCTGTGTAAAAAATGATGGCTTCTCCATTCATGGTTACTTCTGCAACGATTCGTGCCACACGAAATGGCACAAGAATCAGGCTGCACTTCTTGCCGCCACTGAGCCTGCCACGGAGTAATTTTTCAGGGTGTTTCACGGGAGTAAAACCAATTTATGCATAAAAGTGAGCATGGTTGGAAATGATTAAAGTGAACTTTTTTACTAATCTTTTTTTTTTTGTACATTTTAAAACTGGCATCCAGCGTAGCTTCCGGCCCCTCATTGCTTAGTTCTGACCTCTGTGTCAGTGGTTTGGGCTACCCACATGTGTGACTTTTATGCATAAAAGTGCTACTTGGAGCAATTCCAGACCTTTCATGGCTTGTGTCCAACTGCTCAAACATACTTTGCGTCACCCTTGTTCTTGTGGTCACCGGTTTTTCTAGGCTTTTCTGCTAGCGATTACATATATTTTTGCATGTAAAAACATGCATGAAAAAAACATGCATTTTAGTGGTACTTCTGCGTGACCAAGTCTATTTGTCACAAACATGTTTGTGCCTTTGGGTTTGTTCCTTTGTGTCTGCTTCATTTTCTTGCTTTTTACAAAAGCTCTCATTCAAGCGTCTGTCTCCTCACAGGTATTTTTTTTCTTGCTTTCACAAAGATCTCATTCAAGCGTCTGTCTCCTCACAGGTGGCAGTACACCCGCTTGAAAATTTTCTTTCCCACTCTTTCTTTTTACCCTCCCTTTTGGCTTTTTACTTTTTCACTTTGAACTTTTTGGACATTGTTTCAGTATTAACGTTGCACTTTTCAAGTGCTGTATCCTTTTATTAAACGAAAACTCTGCTGTTAAGTTTGGTACTTTGACTTTAAGTGGACTCTCGTGTTTTCAATCCAGTTTGGCCAGCCCTTCCTGGGTATAAAGGAAATTTTTGTTGCGCAAGCTTGCAAAAACTTCATTTCACAACATACCATACATCCCATGAGCTCTCTCCCCTCTCTCCTAGGTCTTTGTGCTTAAACACAAAAGACCTAGATTGTGCAAGATATTGTGCATGGAATATGCGTGATCGTGCATGAGATGAGAAGCATTATGTGCAAAATTGTGTGAGATGTGTGTGGATATGTGTAAATGTGTATAATTTCTCATCCCTCACTCACCGCCCCCAAACGAGAAGACATCATGTAAATGGGTGGGTGGGTGGGGGTTCTTGCCTTTCCTAAAACCCAAACTAAAAGCACTTTTGTATAAAACAAAAAATGCAAATCTGAGGGGGACAGGATTGTTGTTCTAATCTTCAAATTTTCGAGCGGGAACAATAGTTCCCGCTTCTTTATTTGCGCAGAGAAACTCTGCAAGTGAACTCAATTGATTGTCACTACCGGCACACTCTGTCTGATATGGTTATTTGTGAAATGACGTTTTTGCTGCGCAAGCTTGCAAAAACTTCATTTCACAACATACCATACATCCCATGAGCTCTCTCCCCTCTCTCCTAGGTGGCGAAAAAGACCTCTCTGGAAAAAAATTGGTAATGCCATTTTCCCCTGCCAGGCCTGGAAAAAATGCTGACAAATTGCCTATATTCCCTCAAAAATTGCCTTTTTGGGTTCAACTGGAATTTTTTTTTAGGCTGACTAGAAATTAGGAAAAGACTCATCGAGCTGTTTGCTGCTGAAAAATATTATTTTTGCTTGTGCTTTGGCATAGTCCATGATACATTCTTTCTGTCCACGATAAGATCCTAAATTGTGAATAAGTAGCTTTGCAACGTGTGTAATACCCCGAAACTAAAACAGCAATTATGGACGGATAACAAATCTGATTATCAATGTATCTTCGTTGCTATGCCTGTATTCTGCGCGTTCGTACCGTGTGTCCTTTTTCCAGTATGCAAACATTAGTCTGTGTATGTTTGCATCCTTATTGTTGTCGAGATTTTTCTTGTTGGTCAGTTTTATGTCCTAGTAGATGTGTGTGGTGTAAGTGTTTTGTATGTCTGTTCCCGTAAATATTCTTGTAATCCATTGTAGTGTATCTGGAATCGATAAGTATTTCATTGATATCGTTTTCGCTGTGAAGAAAGTGGTGTAATTACAAGTTATGTTATCGACTTTAAATTTAGTGTGTTGAGTCTCTCATATATGTGAGGTGGTGGTTGTGTCGTTTTTGTCCGATGCTGTTCCTGTATGCATTTTGAGCGTTAGATTTCTTACTAAACCCTGGTGCCGTCGTACTGTACACGTTAGGCTATTCTGGAATCTATTTCTGTAAGATTGCTCTGTTCACTGCATATATTACGTCTGCATGTCTGTATATGTGTTATGACGAACTATATTGTTATGTGACCGATATTGAGTGCTATTACGAGGACTTGTTACTGTAGTCATGTCATGATGTGACATGAGTTTATCACTGGATATCTCAGTTAAATACGTCATTTCTCTTGACTAACATTACGATACGATACGATACGATACGATACGATGCAATATGATACGATACGATACGATACGATACGATACGATATGATACGATACGATACGATACAATACGATACGATACAAGACGATACGATACGATACGATACGATACGATATGATACGATACGATACGATACGATACGCTACAATACGCTACGATACGCTACGATACGATACGATACGATATGATACGATACGATACGATACGATACAATACGATACGAGACGAGACGATACGATACGATACGATACGGTACGATACGATACGATACGATACGATACGATAGGATAGGATACGATATGATACGATATGATACGATACGATACGATACGATACGATATGATACGATACGATACGATACGATACGATACGCTAATAACGGTTCAGTAAGTGTATTTTGTAATTAAATCGCATTCTAGTACAGCATGAGAATCGATTTTAATAAGCGAGCGTCAGTTACTTATCTGGTAAACCATAGCATACACCATCGTCGAACGGTGGTGTAGATTGTATTTGAGCATATGTCTTATGAGAACCAAGGAGTATCTAAGCGATTTTGACTCCTGCCTGCAAGACGCTCGTAATGGCCAGTTTGTTTTCTAAGCTGTCGCGCACATATTTGAACACACAATGTACTTTTATCTGACCACACTCCTTGCCTCCTGATTGCGTATATTTTCATTCCCAATCTTGCCGCCTCTGTAGCCGAGCCGATTCTATTAGAATGTGACGCGTAGATAGCTGGATCCAATCCGATGAGTGCCACTTTCTCTTTCAGAATACTGGACGGTGTTTTGCTACTTAAGTGCTCCAGACTGTTTCCCTCAATTTTGAAGAAGAGAGGCAAACTGTCTGTGAGTGAACCGCGAAATAAATCTTTCACAGCCTGCAAGTATGCTCGAACCCATTTAACAGCGCAAAATGTTTCTGTGCCTTGACCGACATACACTAGCTTCTCACCTTTATCGTTCTTGAGGTGCCTCAGCCGGAGTACCATGTATTCACATGGGCTGTTGTTTATTGTAGTCGTGTGGAATCATATATCCTCCACCTTTAGTGCAGTGATATTGCCCACTCGTGTCATAGAGATCCATTGCAGCAAAATCATGGTGCTGTTTCTGCTGTCTCTCCAATCATTAAGAGGCAGTTGGAGGATCTTGAGTAAATCGTCCCTCAGCAGTGGGTATTTGCCTTCCTTGCCCTGCGGGGCTTCTGCCACTGCTCTTTCCTTTGCCATTTGCACCAATGGGCTATCGGTGGGGTCGCAGTAGGGAAGTAGTGCGTACTGCGCCTTAATAGCGGCGAAGCGCCCTTTGATTGTACTCTCTGCATAGCCGCTTTCACACATGTGTCTCAGGTAGTGAGCGACCGTCTCTGCTGTGGCCGGAAAGCATATTCGGTTGTGTACGATACACCAATTGATGAATTGCTTGCGTGAGGATGCATATGCGTCCATCGTTGACTGTCTTTGCTTGCCTTGGCTTGCCCATATTGCTATGTCAAGGTCGTTAAGTACGACGTGGCCTGTAGTAAGAAAACAAATTTAATTAGCAAAATCAAATAAGACTGCAAGCATGTGCCACTGAGGTCTATGTATATGTAGCGGGTGTGTGGGCCATGTTGGTGCTAGCGTATACGCCGCGGGTGGTAATGGGAATGAATCCCTCGCGTGTTCAAGCACTTGTGGCCACCAAGGTCTTCCCTGCCATTTGGGTATCACAAACGCAACTCGCTTGCGTTCTTTCAGTGCGAGAAGAATTGACTGTCCTATCTACCCGAAGTTCGGTGCCCACACGTCTCTGATCGTTATGTGCCATCGGTAGGTGATTGCCTTTATGATATCCGGGTGGACAGTCAAGCTAGTCAAGCCGGCAGTCAGTGCCTTTGAGTTCGCGTCTGCCCTTGTGTTACGTGAGCGTTCCACCCATCCCCAGAGTTTGTTTTTGATGTTGAGCCGCTGCGTGTATACATCGTCAATTATTTTGCATAACTGCGTGAGGTGTGGGCATTTTCGTGAGCCGCCTTTCTGTAAGTCTATTACAGCGTTGGCTGAATCGAAGACCGTGAGCACGGTGTTACGATTACTCAAAATGTGTCTGAAGTGTAGTGGGACCACTGTGGCTGCCCAGAGCTCTCTGTGGGTGGAAGAGGTACCGATGAGTTCGGTGGGCAATGGTATAGTCACGTCCATATTCAGTACGTGGCCACCTACTGCAAATTCCCCCTCGTCGAGCCTCAGCTCGATGTCCGTCCGTGCCTGGAAGATAGCTCGTTTGCATTTCAGTGGGTCTCGCAGAATGTGGAGCCAATGTTGGAGTTCTTCACTGAGCTCCGACCCTGTTGAGGTGCAAATGGTATCCCGTTCGATCCTCTTGCAGTGCACGACTGTTGCCAGCGTGACTCGCGTGAACAGCATTGCGTTCTGAAGCGCTAGTTTCAACGCGATGATCGAAGCAGCAGTCGAGTGTAGCTGTTTGACTGACGCTCCGTGAGCCGAGTGAACGTCGCTTAGTAGCTGGAGGATTGAGCGCAGTAGCTTCAACCTTTTTTCCTCCGGTACCCCGATCCAGCTTTCTTTGCTGTTGATGATGTAGCCCAAGTATTGGACTTCATCTGCCGGCTCCCAACACGTCTTCTCCGAGAGGGGGAGGCCTAAGAGGCTGAAGAGTGCCTTCACGAACGCCGGTATGCCGTCGTGAGTCCTGGCTAGTTTGATTGCGAACAGGAAGTCGTCAGCGTATTGCATGCAAGGTATGTTCAAGGCTCGTAGCAGTCGCACCACCGCGCGCATCGTCTTTCCAAACCAGAATGGCGCTGTGCAGAAGCCGTAGAGTAGTGTGGTGTTCTGGTACGTCTTGCAGTTGTGTCGGAACGACGAGTAAGGTCTGCTTTGTCTTGAAAGGGGTATTGAGTAGAAAGCACGCTTGAGGTCCACCACGAACAGCTTTGTGCCCGCGTCTCCGTCCAGTACCATTTGTATGTCCTTTTCTAAAGTCTCCATGGTGAATGGAGCTTTTGCTTGGAACGAGTTACTGAAACGTTTGTCGGTGCAGAGCTTTGTTTTCTTAATCCCTGGGGTCCGCGAGCACTTGTAGTGGTTCGATCATGATGCAGTCATCTTCGTTTACTTCCACTGCGTCCCCCCGCGCGACCATATCGTTGATTTGTTCGTTGACAAATGCCAGGTGCTCAAAATATGACGGATGATTTACAAAATCTGTGCCGGCGGCGTGCGTTCGAATGTCAGCTCGACCCCATACGCTAGCCACGACAGTACAACGGGGTCGGTCCCAAGCGCTTTCCAGTATCCGAGCTTTGCCTTGATAGCGTGTGCCGGGTCCGTGGAGTCAGCCCATGGATTGCCACGGTTAAAATTTTCACCCAAGGTCTTGAGCCGTTCATGTGCTTGCTCCAAAGTGAAAGATGCATAGCTTTGGACGTCGATTGTAGGTGATCGTAGGAGTTCAGTCACATATGGGATTTCCTCCTGTGGTATCGTTTGTCGCGACGGACAGAAGTATGCTAGATGTCCGGTCTTTTTGCACCAAACGCACTGCATGATCCCCGCATAGTCTTTGAATATTTTTGATTTCGGCGCAGTTTTCGGTAGAAAATCTGAGATCTTGCCGACCAGTTTTGGGCGTGAATGTCTGCCAGTCACAGTAAGAGATAATGATTTTAATACTAAAAAGTGACCGAGTTGGTGTTTGGGAAAGTGGTAATGCCGTGTTAAACTGTGGCTTGTTCGTTGCACTTTTACATTACTTTCCGGCGTGTTGCCGTCGTTGTTTGACTAGTCATATTTAAACCGGTGGCGTGTTGCCGTGCGAGTCCGACCGTATAATATATTTCGAAATACACATAAAGAAGAGTAAGAGTAACATATATTTAATGCATATGTACTGTTTTCTGCTGCGTGTGCATGTGACTCAAACTCGACGACGTTTGCAAGTATCGCTAGTGCAGATGTGCAAGACGTATGTGTGTTCGTGAGTTGTGATTGAGTGTTCAGTTGGTAGTGCGCTGAGGGCGTTGATGTGGGTTCAGGGTCCAACAGCTTTCTGCGGTGTGCCCGCGCTTGTGGCAATGGGTGCAGGATACATGTGTGCGAGCACTAGATGGTATGTATGGTGGGGGCACTGTTGGGCTGACGGTTATGTACCCTGTCGGGTTTTGTGGTTGCTGTGGCGGGATCGCGTATTGAATTGGCGGCTGCGGCCCGGTTGGTGGGACTGTGTAGCCAGGGACGCCTTGCCACGCCAGCGTTGGTACCGTCGCAGTGCTCTGGTGTGCTGCGGTGTTGCCGGTAGCCGCGCCGTTGGCATTGCCTCGCTGTGGGCAGTCCTTGGCCCAGTGTTGCGGAGAGTAGCATATGCGGCACAACCCCTTGCCTTGGCTGCCGTAGGGGTGCGCGGCGCTCTTCGAAGTGTGTGCCCGGATAGGTTCGCAGTAGGCGGCGATGTCCCCCGCGATCCGCAGCCGCTTTGCTGCCTGCAGGAACTTTTGCTCTGCGTCTTCCGCGGAGAGAGGCGTCGGCCCACACATGTCCATTGCCAGGGTAGCCAGTGCGGTAGCCATTGCGCTTGCATCCGTCAGCCGCTCTTGCTCACTCCTGTACACATTTCTCTCCAGTACCGCCATGATGATCTTCCCACCTTGGAAGTAACGTCGGTGCACGGGCTTCTCGATGAGCTTGGCGTCACGTTGCCCCATCTCTTGCTTCGCTTGGTGGATCATGGCGTTGACTTGCTCGGATAGCCGGTTGGTCTGGTCGAAGAAGGTAGAGTTGATCCCTGCCTGCAACAGCAGCACCACCTTTCCCAAGTCGTCGCTCGCAAGTGGCCGTGCCTTCGGGGGATTCGATGGAGAAGTGTTGATGTGGCCCCCGAGACTGCCCAGGCCCGCTGCTCCTAGTGCGTCTTGTTGTTGTTGTAATGTCGGTGCCACAGCCCCGCCGATGAATGACGATGAAGATGATGCTGGTGACGGTGCGTGAGTGTTACCAGTGCTGATGCTGCTGCTGCTGTTGGCTGCGCTCCCGAGAGGTTGGTCATTGCTGGCGCCGGCGCCTGTCGCTGCGGTAGGGCTGGTCGTAGATGCAGAGCTGCCATTCACACTCGCACTGCCTCCAGCCGCGCTGTGATCTCCTCCTCCTTGGTAGTCGTGGTCGTCGTCGCTAGCATCTTCCTCTGCACGTCTCTTCTTTGCTGAAGGCTTCTTGACTCGCTTGGGTTTCTCGCTTGACATGGATTTCTTGCCTTTCCTAAAACCCAAACTAAAAGCACTTTTGTATAAAACAAAAAATGCAAATCTGAGGGGGACAGGATTGTTGTTCTAATCTTCAAATTTTCGAGCGGGAACAATTATTGTTCCCGCTTCTTTATTTGCGCAGAGAAACTCTGCAAGTGAACTCAATTGATTGTCACTACCGGCCCACTCTGTCTGATATGGTTATTTGTGAAATGACGCATTTTACGCCTATGACCAATATAATCTGTTGAACAGTGGCCCAGTTCCCTTTCAATATGCCTTATAACTTATAAGCCGCTCTTTGTTTGTGTGAAACGCTACGTCAGCACTGGAACGTTAATTGCCCAAATTATTTGATTTTTCGCATTCATGTCATCATGTACTGTTTTGCAGTCTCTTAGACTTATGTCCACCTCCGCTTCTATCACTTGCGCATTTAATTGCTGCTGCTGCTGCTGCTGTTGCTGTCTGCTTCTCTACTACTGCTGCTGTCTGCTTCTCTACTGCTGCTGCTGTCTGCTTCTCTACGTACTACTACGTACTACTACTACGTACTACTACTACGTACTACTACTACGTACTACTACTACGTACTACTACGTACTACAACGTACTACTACGTACTACTACGTACTACGTACTACTACTACGTACTACTACTACGTACTACTACTACGTACTACTACTACGTACTACGTACTACGTACTACTACTACTAACTACTACTACTACTACTACTACTACTACTACTACTACTACTACTACTACTACTAGGCCTAGGCCTTCGGTTTAATGAAGTTAACAATTTAACCTCTGGTCGATCCATACAAATCGTTAGCTCAAGAGCTATTGATTTAACTAGATGGTGACCTACGTCTCAAGTTATTGAAGGTAATGAGAAATTATTAAAATATTAAAGTATTAAAATAAAATGACTACTACTACTACTACTACTACTACTACTACTAGGCCTAGGCCTTCGGTATAATGAAGTTAACATTTAACCTCTGGTCGATCCATACAAATCGTTAGCTCAAGAGCTATTGATTTAACTAGATGGTGACCTACGTCTCAAGTTATTGAAGGTAATGAGAAATTATTAAAATATTAAAGTATTAAAATAAAATGACTACTACTACTACTACTACTACTAGGCCTAGGCCTTCGGTTTAATGAAGTTAACATTTAACCTCTGGTTGATCCATACAAATCGTTAGCTCAAGAGCTATTGATTTACCTAGATGGTGACCTACGTCTCAAGTTATTGAAGGTAATGAGAAATTATTAAAATATTAAAGTATTAAAACTACTACTACTACTACTACTACTACTACTACTACTACTACTACTACTAGGCCTAGGCCTTCGGTTTAATGAAGTTAACAATTTAACCTCTGGTCGATCCATACAAATCGTTAGCTCAAGAGCTATTGATTTAACTAGATGGTGACCTACGTCTCAAGTTATTAAAGGTAATGAGAAATTATTAAAATATTAAAGTATTAAAATAAAATGACTTAGATTAAAAATATTAAAATAAAATAATAATAATAATAATAATAATAATAAAATAGTAATAACAATAATAATAAATATATATGGAATTAACAAATATATATATATGTACTACTACTACTACTACTATACTAATACTACTACTTACTTACTACTTACTTACTACTTCTACTTACTACTTCTACTTACTACTTAACTACCAACTACCAACTACCAACTACCAATAACTAACCTACTAACCTACTAACCTACTAACCTACCTACTAACCTACTAACCTACCTACTAACCTAATAACCTACTAACCTACTAACCTACTAACCTACTAACCTACTAACCTACTACTAACCTATTAACCTATTAACCTACTAACCTACTAACCTACTAACCTACTACTAACCTACCTACTAACCTACTAACCTACTAACCTACTACTAACCTACTAACCTACTACTAACCTACTACTAACCTACTACTAACCTACTACTAACCTACTAACCTACTACTAACCTACTAACCTACTACTAACCTACTAACCTACTAACCTACTAACCAACTAACCTACTACTAACCTACTAACCTACTAACCTACTACTAACCTACTACTAACCTACTACTAACCTACTACTAACCTACTACTAACCTACTACTAACCTACTACTAACCTACTACTAACCTACTACTAACCTACTAACCTACCAACCTACCAACCTACTAACCTACTAACCTACTAACCTAGTAACCTCGTAACCTCGTAACCTCGTAGCCTCGTAGCCTCCGAGCCTCCTAGCCTCCTAGCCTACTAGCCTACTAACCTACTAACCTACTAACCTACTAACCTACTAACCTACTAACCTACTGACCTACTGGCCTACTAACATACTAACCTACTAACCTACTAGCCTACTAGCCTACTAACCTACTAACCTACTAACCTACTAACCTACTGACCTACTAATCTACTGACCTACTGACCTACTAACCTACTAACCTACTAACCTAACCTACTAACCTACTAACCTAACCTACTAACCTACTAACCTACTGACCTACTGACCTACTGACCTACTAACCCTACTAACCCTACTAACCCTACTAACCTACTACCCTACTAACCCTACTAACCCTACTAACCTACTAACCTACTAACCTACTAACCTACTAACCTATACTAACTAACCTACTAACCTACTAACCAACTAACCAACTAACCAACCTACTAACCTACTAACCTACTAACCTACTAACCTAACCTACTAACCTACTAACCTAACCTACTAACCTACTAACCTACTAACCTAACCTACTAGCCTAACCTACTAACCTACTAACCTAACCTACTAACCTAACCTACTAACCTACTAACCTACTAACATACTAACCTACTAACCTACTACTACTACTACTACTACTGCTACTATACTAAACTCTACTACTACTACTACTACTACTACTACTACTACTACTACCACTCCTATTGCTGTTGACATTCAAGACAACAAAAAAAATTGATTTTTCTGTTTTGGTTGGAATTTCAGTTTTGGTTGGAATTTTGATTTTGGGTGAAAATTTGAATTTTTCAAATTAACGGCTATATTCGTCCGCAAAATATCGTAAATTTTCGCGAAATGTTACCGTTAAATTTGAAAATTTGAATTTTTGTCACAAAAATGAAAAACTGTCACAAAAATGAAAATCTGACACAAAAATGAAAAACTAATTTTTGTTGTTGTCTTGAATGTCAACAGCAATACTACTACTACTACTACTAGGCCTAGGCCTTCGATTTAATGAAGTTATTCAATCAAGTTACTTGTGCAAGTACTAGTGACCTCTGGTCATCCATACAAATCGCTACTACTACTACTACTACTAATACTACTACTACTACTACAACTACTAGGCCTAGGCCTTCGGTTTAATGAAGTTAACAATTTAACCTCTGGTCGATCCATACAAATCGTTAGCTCAAGAGCTATTGATTTAACTAGATGGTGACCTACGTCTCAAGTTATTAAAGGTAATGAGAAATTATTAAAATATTAAAGTATTAAAATAAAATGACTTAGATTAAAAATATTAAAATAAAATAATAATAATAATAATAATAATAATAATAATAATAATAATAATAAATAAAATAGTAATAACAATAATAATAAATATATATGGAATTAACAAATATATATATGTATTATACATATATATGTATATATATATATATATTAGATTAATCTTTTATGAAGTCTAAGTAAAGTTCTAGTTCAGTGAGGAACGAGAAAAAAGAAAGAAAAAAAAAAACGGAAATATATATAATAATATAATATAATATAATATATATATATGTATATATATGTTGAAAGAGTTATATTCTCACTCAGTACTATATATATATATATATACATAAATATATATATATATATATATTTATATATATATGTTGAAAGTGTTATATTCTCACTCAGTACTATATATAACGGTGGCACTCGCAAAAGCTGGTAGACACGAGGTGACTCCCCAAGGGGGTTTGGCCAACCACACTCCGGCTTAGGATGTGATCAACGCTGAACTTGTCCCACACTCAGGTATCATCTGATGATGAGGTGTCCAACGCCCTCTTTAGGCCCGTAGGCAGTGTCAGGATTCTTGCATCCTTAAGAGATATGCTTTGAGTTCCTTTTTGAATTCTGCTTTGTATGAGATATCTCTTAGGTGCTCTGGTAGCTTATCCCATTGTGCTTGTGCTGCTCTGCTGTATTGACACGTCGTTGAGTCGTTGTACATGTGTTTCTTTGATGACCGCCTAGTGTTGTAGTTATGAACAGCTGTGATTGGTCGGATATTGTTGTAGTGAAGGGGAAGGAAAGCCTTGAAGGCTGGGTAAATAAGGGAGTGTGCATCCATGCATACGCTGTACTTATACATGTTAAGTATGTTGAGTAAGCGTAGTTTGGCAAAAAGAGGCTTGGTAGGTGTTCTCCATGATTTGAGACATATCAGACGGACTATACGTTTTTGGATGATAATGAGTGGATGTATAATGGTGTTGTAGTCATCAGATCCCCATATAGAGATACCATACATAAGTAGGGGGTATACATGTGCATAGTAAAGTTGGAGGAGGATGTGAGTGGGAAGTAGGCTGTTCACATAACGAAACATTTGGACGAATGGTTGAAGGCGGAATATAATAGATTGTATATGTTCACGGAAGGACAGGCTGCTTTGGATGATTGTACCTAATACTTTTACCTTTCGTTCTTGTTGGAGCCTCTTGCCGTCGATAGTCAAGTCGAGCTGCACCTTCTGTTCATGCTTGTGGAAGATAGTGTAGGTGGTTTTGGTGGGGTTGGGTACTAGGTTATGTCTGTAGAAATAGTGGACAAGGTTCGTTGTATCAGTTTGTGCTTGCTCTTGGAGTTGTTTTTTATTCTTAGCAGCAATGATAAGTGTGGTGTCATCTGCGTATGCAAAGACTGTCCCGTGTGTTAGTGAAAGTATAATATCATTGATGTATAGAATGAAGAGCGTTGTTGAGAGTGTGCTACCTTGCGGGATCCCATGTGTGATCTTGCGTGGATAAGAACGAGCATATTGGGTAAATACTGTTTGGTATCGTTTTGTGAGGTATGATTTAAAAAAGGTAGTGGTGTTATCGCTAAAATTTATATTATTTCGTAGTTTATGGATCAGTGTTTCATGATCTATAGTGTCATATGCTTTCGATAGGTCAATAAATAGAGCAAGTACATACCTTCCTGGGCCTTTGAGGTTTTGGATGTGATTTAAGATGGTTTGTGTAGTGATTGTTGTGTTCGAGTGTGGTCGGAAGGCGTATTGAGTTCGGGAGAGGATGTCGTACCTGGTAAGGTGGGCCATCAGTTGCTTGTTGAGTATAGTGTCAAAGACCTTAGCAATAATCGGCAGTAGCGAGATAGGTCTGTAATTCTCAGGCAGCGTTCTATCTTTAGCTTTATATATTTCAATAACTTTAGTTATTTTTAGTGCATCAGGGTATTGGTTATGTTCTATAGCTTTATTAAAGAGCGTTGTTAATATCGGGGCAATGTACTTTGTAAGGTCTTGCATGATGGCTGCTTTTATTTTGTTTATATCTTCTGCTTTGTTTCTGTTAATTGCTTTCAGTGTATCAACTACATCATCCTGCAAAATGCGTTTGAGCGTAAAGG
The DNA here is from genome assembly GCA_019918135.1 of Paulinella micropora. Lineage (NCBI taxonomy): Eukaryota > Cercozoa > Imbricatea > Euglyphida > Paulinellidae > Paulinella > Paulinella micropora. The sequence continues at coordinate 48,621 of WBZZ01001937.1, forward strand.
GAGGCAGTTTTCTCTGTGTTAGGTCTATTTCCTCTTCTCTGACTTTATGTTCTTGGGGGATTTGGGCACTGACCTTGGAGCCGACCGTCGTGTAGTGTCTGTTGAGTGCATTGGCAATACCTTTGGGGTCGGTGATTATCTTATCATCTACGCGGAGTTGGGTGGGCGAGGTCTTCAGACCTTGTGTCTGTGGGATCAGCTTTCTCAACGCATTCATACGTTTTTTTGGATCGTGACTTAGTTTTTCCATTAAGGTAGTCATGTATGCTTTCTTAGCTTTCTTAATCTCTCTATTAGTTTTATTTCTATGCTTATTATACTTAGTTCTATTACTTTTAACTGGGCATGCTATTTTTATTTCATACAGTTCTCTTTGTTTCTTAATCATAGCTCTAGTTTCATTATTGCACCATGGTTTCCATTTTCGTTTCTTTACACGCTTTTCATACTTTTCTACCACTGCCTTAATAGCTGTATGTATTTTATTTATGTAATTATTAGGAGTATCGTTATTAAGTTTTGGGTCAAGAACTTGCTTAAGTTCATAAATTATTTCTTCTGTTATTATTTCCTTCTTGTCTTCATATCTCTTATTACTTAGGATTTTATTATTATTTTTCTTATGTGTGATTGGGGTGTGAAAGATAGCATAGATGGGGTGGTGATCAGAGATGCATGTAGGTAAGACATCAGATGTGATATCGCAGGTGAGTGTCGTTAATATAACATCAAGCAATGTATGGCTCTTTGCTTTGCGGGTGGGATTTTTGATTGTGGTGAAGAGGTTGTTGATTGCAAGGAAGTCACATACCTGTTTTGTAGGGCGCAAGAGATCAAGGTTAAGGTCACCAACAATCGTGATGCTGGTGTGTGGGGAGGCAGAGAGGATACCTTGCATGTAGTTTTGGAGCTCTTGGAAGAAAGCGCAGTCGTAGGATTGTGAGAGTGGTCTTTTGTAGATATGGAATATGGTGTGGATTGGATTATTTTTATGTTCTGTGCTGTGTATCTGCATGATTACGCCAGAGGCTTTTGAGATTTTAGATTCAGAGATTGTGATGTGAATATCGTTTTTATAGTAGACCGACACATCTGTGGTATGATAGGATGTGTATGTTGGGATTGGGAAGTGAGTGTGTGGTGTACCTGGTGTTATTTTTGATTCCGTAAGTGATATAATGTCTGGGATGAAGTGAGTGCAGTCAGGGTTGGATAGATGGTTAAGTAGGGTTTGGTGGCTTCCTGTTATACCACGGATATTCGTATGATATATAGAGAAGTGTTTGTTTACCTTGGGGGGAAGAGATGTGAGGTGTGGGTGTATGATTTGTGCTGGTGGGTGTGGTGCATTGTTGCAATTGGGTTGAGTCTGTTCTGGTA
>WBZZ01001937.1:77500-85000 GCA_019918135.1 Paulinella micropora
CCACCCAATGGTTTTGAGTTGGCATCACAGTTTAACGCCGTAAGGCCATTGGGCTGTAATAAGAATAATAATAAGAATAATAATAAAAACAACAACAACAACAACAACAACAACAACAACAACAACAATAATATAATAATAATAATAATAATAATAATGATAATAATAATAATAATAATAATAATAATAATAATAATAATAATAATAATAATGACGATCATGAAGTGTCACAGGCGCGACAACAGGGCCCCGTTGGACCTATCATTGATGATGATGATGATAATCAGGGTAATGATGCTGATGATAGCAATAATAATAATAATAATAATAATAATAATAATAATAATAATAATAATAATAATAATAATAATGATAATAATAATAATAATAATAGTGCTTCTCTGTCAATGGCTGATGCATTTCTGCACATGCGCCTCCATCGTCTCACCCGTGAGGGGAGTACGAAGAATTGACGATAAGCTCTAATGACACCCCCGCAAAATAATAATAATAATAATAATAATAATAATAATAATAATAATAATAATAATGATAATGATAATGATGATAATGATAATGATAATACTGATAATATAATAATAATAATAATAATAATAATAATAATAATAATAATAATAATAAAATAATAATAACAATAATAATAATAATAATAATAATAATAATAACAATAATAATAACAATAATAATAACAATAATAATAATAATAATAATAATAATAATGATATAATAATAATAATAATAATAATAATAATAATAATAATGATAGTAATAGTATAGTAATAATAATAATAATAACAATAATGATAATAATGATAATAATAATAATAATAATAATAATAATAATAAAATAATAATAACAATAATAATAATAATAATAATAATAATAATAGTAAGAATGATAATAATCATGATAATAATCATGATAATAACAATAATAATAATAATAATAATAATAATAATAATAATAACAACAACAATAATAATACTAATAATAATAATAATAATAATAGTGCTTCTCTGTCAATGGCTGATGCATTTCTGCACATGCGCCTCCATCGTCTCACCCGTGAGGGGAGTACGAAGAATTCACGATAAGCTCTAATGACACCCCCGCAAAATAATAATAATAATAATAATAATAATAATAATAATAATAATAATAATAATGATAACAATAATAATGATAATGATAATGATGATAATGATAATGATAATACTGATAATATAATAATGATAATAATAATAATAATAATAATAATAATAATAATAATAATAATAATAATAATAAATAATAATAATAATAATAATAATAATAATAATAATAACAATAATAATAACAATAATAATAACAATAATAATAATAATAATAATAATGATATAATAATAATAATAATAATAATAGTAATAGTAATAGTAATAATAATAATAATAACAATAATGATAATAATGATAATAATAATAATAATAATAAAATAATAATAACAATAATAATAATAATAATAATAATAATAATAATAATAATAATAATAATAATAGTAAGAATGATAATAATCATGATAATAATCATGATAATAACAATAACAATAATAATAATAATAATAATAATAATAACAACAACAATAATAATACTAATAATAATAATAATAATAATAATAATAATAATAATAATAATAATAATGATAATGATAATAATGATAATGATAATAACAATAATAACAATAATAATAATATAATAATAATAATAATAATAATAATAATAATAATAATAATAATAATAATAACAAAGGGCTGCGCCAACACCTGAAAGGATGGTTTATCGGTGCGCGAACGCACCAAACTCCGCCAGCCACGCTTCTTATCACTTTTTGGAGGGCCCCCCGGACCCCCCCTCCCCCCCCCCCCCCCCCCCCCCCCCCCCCCCCCCCCCCCTCCCGCCCCCTTTCCCTTCGACAGGGTACGCTGAATTGCCGGAGTTGCCGCAAACGGCACCTGATGGCAAAAAAGCCTCAATTTTCAGGTGTGGGTGCCACCCGCGACCAGAACGGGTACGTACAATCGCAGGGCTCCCCCGGACCCCCCGGACCCCCCCATTCCATTCGACAGGGTACGTTGAATTTCCGGAGGTGCCGCAAAGGGCGCCTGGTGGCAAAAAACCTCAAATTTCAGGTGTGGGTGCCACCCGCGACCAGAACGGGTTCGTGCAATCGCAGGGCTCCCCCGGACAACCCCTTTCCCTTCGACAGGGTACGTTGAATTGCCGGAGGTGCCGCAAAGGGCGCCTGGTGGCAAAAAACCTCAATTTCAGGTGTAGGTGCCACCCGCGACCAGAACGGGTACGTACAATCACAGGACTGGGGTTCCCGGGGGAGGGCCCCCGGACCCCCCCCTGCCCCGTCGACAGAGTACGTTCAATTGCCGGAGGCACCGGCAAGTAGTGCCCAAAAAACAAGGAAATAATTCAGGACACTCCCCTAACGCAAATATTTGCGTGAATTCCAAAAAAATTATGCCAGCACCAAGATCGAGTCTCGGGCTAGCTACCCTGCCAATATGAGCTCCCAACTCCTCCTGGTCCCCACAAACCATGATTTTTCCCGATGGGGGTGCAAAAAAAGGCCAAAAAAACAAGGAAATTGGGCATTCAAGACACTCCTCTAACGCAAATATTTGCGTGAATTCCAAAATTATATCAGCATCAAGATCGAGTCTGGGACTAACCACCCTGCCAATATGAGCTCCCAAACCCTCCTCGTTCAAACCATGATTTATTCCGATGGGGGTGCAAAAAAAGGCCAAAAAACAAGGAATTCTGGCATTCAGGACACTGCCATAACGCAAATATTTGCGTGAATTCCAAAGAAATTATATCAGCATCAAGATCAAGTCTGGGGCTAGCCACCCTGTCAATATGAGCTCCCAACTCCTCCTGGTTCACACAAACCATGATTTATTCCAAGTGGGGTGCGAAACAAAACAAAGAATTTTGGCATTCAGGACACTCCCCTAACGCAAATATTTGCGTGACTTCCAAAAAATTTATATCAGCATCAACATCGAGTCTGGAGCTAACCACCCTGCAAATATGAGCTCCGAACTCCTCCTCGTTCCCACAAACCATGATTTATTCCGACAGGGGTGCCGATATGGGGTGGGTGGGGGTGGGTGGGGTACACAATTTCATTTTTCCCCTGACCCCAAACCCCCCACCCCCTTCACCAACACCTTTCAGGGATAATAATAATAATAATAATAATAATAATAATAATAATAATAATAATAATATGTATGTATGTATGTATCGTCTGCCAATTGCTGAGCCAAAAGGCCATGTGTATCCAGTCCTCCATTCCATAAGGAAAGTCTCCACACCAATCGGTGGAATAAAGGAAGTGACGGCATAGAACATTACTCTAGGAGCTTTATACCAATCAGCCCATGGAAAGGGACCGACGGCCTATGTACTCCCTAATAATAACAACAACAACAACAATAATAATAATAATAATAATAATAATAATAATAATAATAATAATAATAATAATAATAATAATAATAATAATAATAATAGTAATAATAGTAATAATAATAGTAATAATAATAATGATGATGATAATAATAATAACAATAATAATAATAATAATAATAATAATAATAAATAATAATAATAATAATAATAATAATAATAATAATAATAATAATAATAATAATAATAATAATAATAATAATAAATATATTGATCTGTCATGGCTGAGCCCGAGGGCCATGCGCCTCCATCCCTCGACCCAACAGGGACTACAGTGAGTATGTTGGGGAGGGAAGAGTGACTCTAACCATCCTGCATAGAAGGCCCCAAAAGGAAGTCCCTACTACCCGCACAGTGTCGGGTACCTTGCAGGAAATCAACTACAAATGATTGATCTTCCCCGCGTGAGAGCTCCACGAGACTGGGTAGGTCCCGCATGGAGGTACTCACAGGGGTAGCAGACATTTCATGCGGTCTGCCAGCGCATGAGGACGTTTTGTGGTAAGTATCTGGGACGCCTCGAAACCCGTCACCACCCCTAGATCGCGGAATGTAAATACCCCTTTGATCCCACGTGGTGTATGTCTTATAAAAAACAACACAACGACATGGCCTCGGAACCAACACAACATAGCCTCGGAACCCACATCGACATAGCCTCGGAACCCACACAACAACAGAGCCTCGGAACCAACACAACAACATAGCCTCGGAACCAACACAACAACATAGCCTCGGAGCCAACACAACGACATAGCCTCGAAACCAGTGGGAAGAGGCCCAACCACCTCCTCTTCCCGTGGGGTGCCATACTGTGCACCCCTCCATAATACTACTACTACTACTACTACTACTACTACTAATAATAATAATAATAATAATAATAATAATAATAATAATGATAATAATAATACTATATCTGAGGCGTACTGATGCAGCTAATGGCATATCCTCAACGGACATAAGCCTCCAATACCCTTGTTCGAGGTCCTCCACCCCCCCGTGTCAGTCTCTCGCCTGATGATCGGGGCCACCGATGGAGCTCCTGAGGGCAAGACTGCACTAAGCCGAGGTTATTCCGCAGTCCCAGCAACCTCTTGCAAGACGTCACCGAATGTGCAAGTGCATACACCAAGCGCGGTTGCTAGAGCTGCCTCGAAACCCCACCCATAACAATCTGGTGTCTGCTGGGTCCTGGGCTATCAACCAGCATATGCGGAGTTTAAGATCTTTTACGCGCGCAACGACCCTCCTCCCCAGCATCTACCACCAAAGGGTTATGAGTTGGCGTCACAGTTTAACGCCTTGAGGCCATTGGGCTGGAACTCTGTTTAGCAAGTGTGACTAGGTTTTTTCATCGGGATTTCCCTCAAATATGTCACAGTCAACACTCCAAGGCAGATTTACTATATCTGAGGCGTACTGATGCAGCTAATGGCATATCCTCAACGGACATAAGCCTCCAATACCCTTGTTCGAGGTCCTCCACCCCCCCGTGTCAGTCTCTCGCCTGATGATCGGGGCCACCGATGGAGCTCCTGAGGGCAAGACTGCACTAAGCCGAGGTTATTCCGCAGTCCCAGCAACCTCTTGCAAGACGTCACCGAATGTGCAAGTGCATACACCAAGCGCGGTTGCTAGAGCTGCCTCGAAACCCCACCCATAACAATCTGGTGTCTGCTGGGTCCTGGGCTATCAACCAGCATATGCGGAGTTTAAGATCTTTTACGCGCGCAACGACCCTCCTCCGTAGCATCTACCACCAAAGGGTTATGAGTTGGCGTCACAGTTTAACGCCTTGAGGCCATTGGGCTGGAACTCTGTTTAGCAAGTGTGACTAGGTTTTTTCATCAATAATAATAATAATAATAATAATAATAATAATAATAATAATAATAATAATAGTGCTTCTCTGTCAATGGCTGATGCATTTCTGCACATGCGCCTCCATCGTCTCACCCGTGAGGGGAGTACGAAGAATTGACGATAAGCTCTAATGACACCCCCGCAAGGGCAGTTCCAACACTTCCAGACGGGCCGGTATGTTCAAGGAAAATACTGGTCCAGACGGATCGTTACGTTCAATGAAAATACTGGTGGCACCGACGGGAATCGAACTGGCGACAGGGCCCAGATGGTAGAACTTGACCACTGGGCTATCACGGGGTCCAATAATAATAATAATACTAATAATAATAATGACAATATCAACTGTATGTATATGTGTATGCATGAACTATGCATGTATGTATGTATGCATGTAAACATTTCTCTATATATTACGTACATTTCGATGCATAACCTTTCCATTAGATGTTTTGCCTGGTCGGAGGCCAAGGTTCCTCTCTCTCTCTCTCTCTCTCTCTCTCTCTTTCTCTCTCTCTCCTCTCTCTCTCTCTCCTCTCTGTCTCTCTCTTCTCTCTCTCTCTCTCTCTCTCTCTCTCTCTCTCTCTCTATCTCTCTCTGTATGTGTGTGTGTGTGTATGCCTGTCTCTCTCTCTCTCTCTCTCTCTCTCTCTCTCTCTGTGTGCGTGTGTATGTCTCTCTCTCTGTGTCTCTCTCTCTCTCTCTCTCTCTCTCTCTCTCTCTCTCTCTCTCTCTCTCTCTCCCTTCTCTCCCTCTTCGTGTTTGACTTGTTCTGCATCACACAGATACTTCCGGCTTTCAGGTGCCACCTTCTTGGCTTTGCTTCCTGAAAAGCCTGGTCGCCTTTGGTGCCACTTTTGCACCCAGAACCCGGAAATCTGCGCGGTGTTGAATGAGTTTTAACACACACTCACACTACCGTATACTACGTTCTGGGCGTGTCTCTCTCTCTCTCTCTCTCTCTCTCTCTTATAATAATAATAATAATAATAATAATAATAATAATAATAATAATAATAATAATAATAATAATAATAATGATAATAATAATAATAACAATAATAATAATAATAATAATAATAATAATAATAATAATAATAATAATAATAATAATATATATTGATCTGTCATGGCTGAGCCCGAGGGCCATGCGCCTCCATCCCTCGACCCAACAGGGACTACAGTGAGTATGTTGGGGAGGGAAGAGTGACTCTAACCATCCTGCATAGAAGGCCCCAAAAGGAAGTCCCTACTACCCGCACAGTGTCGGGTACCTTGCAGGAAATCAACTACAAATGATTGATCTTCCCCGCGTGAGAGCTCCACGAGACTGGGTAGGTCCCGCATGGAGGTACTCACAGGGGTAGCAGACATTTCATGCGGTCTGCCAGCGCATGAGGACGTTTTGTGGTAAGTATCTGGGACGCCTCGAAACCCGTCACCACCCCTAGATCGCGGAATGTAAATACCCCTTGATCCCACGTGGTGTATGTCTTATAAAAAACAACACAACGACATGGCCTCGGAACCAACACAACAACAGAGCCTCGGAACCCACATCGACATAGCCTCGGAACCCACACAACAACAGAGCCTCGGAACCAACACAACAACATAGCCTCGGAACCAACACAACAACATAGCCCGGAGCCAACACAACGACATAGCCTCGAAACCAGTGGGAAGAGGCCCAACCACCTCCTCTTCCCGTGGGGTGCTATACTGTGCACCCCTCCATAATAATAATAATAATAATAATAATAATAATAATAATAATAATAATAATAATAATAATAATAATAATAATAATAATAATAATATGTATGTATGTATGTATTGTCTGCCAATTGCTGAGCCAAAAGGCCATGTGCATCCAGTCCTCCATTCCATAAGGAAAGTCTCCACACCAATCGGTGGAATAAAGGAAGTGACGGCATAGAACATTACTCTAGGAGCTTTACACCAATCAGCCCATGGAAAGGGACCGACGGCCTATTACTCCCTAATGATAATAATAATAATAATAATAATAATAATAATAATAATAATAATAATAATAATAATGATAATGATAATAATAATAATAATAA
>WBZZ01001938.1:0-53706 GCA_019918135.1 Paulinella micropora
AAAGCTAATCCACTGATTTATTACCAACATACTTCTAGTGCGCTGACCTGACTTAGGAAAGCTGGGGCGGGGGAAAGGGTGGGGGGGGGGGGGAAGGAGGGGGGAGCCAAAAATCACTAAATGCAAGCAGTGAAAATCTCAGGGAATTGCGCAGAAAGACTGATTTCAAGCACATCTATTGTGCGAACCAGCCATAAATAAAGCTAAAACAAACATTTTTCTGCTTTAAGCAGGGGGTGGTGGTGGGGGGGGGGGGGGTTGGTGGTGGGGGGGGAGGGGGGGGAGCGCAAAAATCACTAAGTACAAGCCTTGAAAATATCGGAGAATTGCGCAGAAAGACTGATTTTCAAGTGCATCTATTTTAGGAACCATAAACAAAGCTAAAATAAATTTTTTTCTGCTATACCCTACCTACCCACCTACCTACCTACCTACCTACCTACCTGCCTGCCTTCCTGCCTACCTATCTACCTAGTACCTGCCTGCCTGCCTACCTACCTACCTAACTGTCTGCCCTACCTACCTGCCTACCTACCTAACTAACTATCTATCTACATAACTACCTACCTACCTACCTAATTATACCTAACTTCTTAACTACCTACCTACCTACCTACCTACCTACCTTCCTACCTACCTATTTAGAACTAACTATCTAACTACCTACCTACCTACCTATCTACCCACCCACCCAACTGCCTAACTGCCTACCTACCTAACCAACAACCTAACTACCTATCTACCTACCTACCTACTACCTACCTACCTACCTAAATACATATCTACCTACCTACCTACCTACCTACCTACCTACGTACCTGTATACCTACCTACGTACCTGTATACCTACCTTCGTACCTTGCGTACCTGCCTGCCTGCCTGCCTCCCTACCTACCTACCTACCTACCGGGTACCTACCTACCTACTTACCTACCAAACTAACTTAGTACCTATCTACCTATAACTAACTATCTACCTACCCACCGACCTACCTACCTACCTACCTACCTTCCTACCTACCCTCCTACCTAGTACTAACAATCTACTACCTACCTACCCTCCTACCTACCTGCCTGCCTGATTGCCTACATACCTACCTACCTATCCACCTACCTACCGACCTGCCGACCTACTTTACCGACCTACCTACCTACCTACCTAACTACCTAACTACCTACCTACCTACCTACCTGCCGGGTACCTACCTACCTAACTCCTTACCTAACTACCTACCTACCTACCTACCTGCCTGCCTGCCTGGCTACCTACCTACCTGCCTACCTACCTTCCTGCCTGCCTACCTACCTACCTACACACCTACCTACCTACCTACCTACCGCGGATACCTACCTACCGACCTGCCTACCTACCTAACTAATTATCTACATACCTACCTACCTACCTACCCAACCAACTAACTACCTACCTACCTACCTGCCTACCTACCTACCTACCTACCTACCTGCCTACCTACTTACCTACCTACCTGCCTGCTTACCTACCTACATACCTAACTAACTATCTACCTATCTACCTACCTACCTACCAACCTAACTACCTACCTACCTATTTACCTACCTACCTACCTAACTATAACTAACTACCTAACTACCTACCTACCCACCTAATTATAACTAACTACCTAACTACATAACTACCTAACTACCTACCTACATACCTACATACCTACCCACCGAACTCCCTCCTTACCTATATATATCTACCAACCTACCTGCCTACCTGTATAAATACCTGTGTACCTACCTGTATATCTACCTACCTACCTGCCTGATTGACTGCCTGCCTGCCTACCTACCTACTTACCTACCTACCTACCTACCTACTCTACCCACCTACCTACCTGCCTGTCTGCCTACCTACCTACCTACCTACCCACCTGCCTGCCTGCCTACCTACCTACCTACCTACCTGCCTGCCTGCCTGCCTACCTACCTTTCTGCCATTGCCTGCCTACCTACCAACCTAGCGGGTACCTACCTACCTAACTACCTACCTCCTACCTAATGTAACTCCTACCTAACAACCTAACTAACTACCTAGCTACCTACCCAACTAACTACCTAACTGCATACTTACCTACCTACCTACCTACCTACCTACCTACCTACCTACCTACCTACCTACGTACCTACCTGCCTACCTACCCTAGCTACCTACCAACCCACCTACCTACCTACCTACCTGCCTACCTGTCTACCTACCTTCCTGCCTGCCTACGTATACTACCTGCCTGCCTGCCTACTTACCTGCCTGCCTTCCTACCTACCTGCCTGCCTGCCTTCCTACTTAACTACCTACCTACATATACCTACATACCTCTAGCTACCTACCTACTTACATAACTACCTACTTACCCACCTACCTACTTACCTACCTGCCTACCTACCTGCCTGCCTACCTACTTACCTGCCTGCCTACCTTCTTGCCTGACTGCCTGCCTACCTACCTACCTATTCACCTACCTACCTACTTGTCATACTTCATATGTTGACTGACATCCCAGCTACATACTGTGCTTTTTTCGAACAAAATTTGTGCCTGCCTTTCTCACAAGCTCTGGCTAATTAATTCTTCTAATGTCTTCGCTCCATTCCCTTTTTGTTCATTAATACACATATACTCTTCATATCTAGCATAATCGCTACTTTTCTTTTTACGTTTTCCTTTTCATTTCCAACATCAATATTAAACCTTTTAATCATGTTAATCATCCACTTTGAAGTGTCTTTGTAATTTAATTTTTATGACCTTCACTATCTAGTCTCTTTTTTAAAGCCTGTGCTAACTCTAAGTTTTTGAAAATCCAGAGATTAAAAATTGATTAATTTGTAAGTTTTCAAGATGCTTACCCTTTTCTTCCGCCTTCTTTTTTTCCTTTTCAAGTTTTTCTTTATATTCTTCTGCTAACTTTTTCTGTTCTTCTAAAGACGTTGCTGTGGCTATAGCCGTCTGAATATCTTGACTGGCTTTTTGTAAGTCTTTGAGACTCATCTTTTTTATGAACTTATCTGTATATCATGCTAATTTCAGTGTTTCAATATCTTTCCGCTTTTGCTTTTTTTCTTCCTCATATTGCTCTTTCGTTTTCAATGGTGTTTCATCTCCTAAATTAGGTAATGGTGGTGCTTGTGGCGGTGCTCCTAATGGTGGTGCTTGTGGCTGTCCCTGCTGCGGTGGCATAATATATTGATATTGTGGTGGCGGTGGTAATGCTTTTATCCTATTTTTTCTGTCTTCTTCATATTTTACATCTTCTATGAGTTTTTGCTCCCTTCTTAGTTCTCTGGCTTTTTGTTCTTGTCGTTCATTAATATCCGGTAGTTCTCTTTTATGTTCCCTGTCCATTATTTGTTCCTCGGCATCGGCTATGTCTTTTCTTTCCAACCTCTTCTTTTCTTCTTCTATCTCATCCCTTTTGTTTTTTTCCTTTTCTTCCTGCTCGTGTATTAACTCATATTTCTTTTATAAGTTGCTTTGTATCTGGTTTCTGTTCTCATGTTCAAGACGATTGAAATCAGATTTGATTATTTTTTCCATCGGTTTGCGACTAGCCCTTTGCGACTTTAGCTTACCAATATATTTCAAAAACAACTTAACGATTTGAAGTGTGCTCATATCATTTGTTTTCTTACCAAAATTAAGATAATATTTTTAACACTTTTGGATAATATGCTCTTATTCCTATACACTCGCGGGGGTCTTAGGTTTCCTTGTTTTTTTGGTTTTAGCAACCATGGTATAGATAGTTTAGAATTGCGTTTCGTGCTATCGCACTCTCACTTATTCTAAACCATCGTTTTTTTATTTGGGAAAAATTAATCTGTTTTCGATGGTTATCAACAAACGGGAGTTGCGATAGCAACGAGAGTGTAGTTGATAACTATCAGCGAAACTTTACAGCCCCTCCTCGTCGCTTACCATATCCGAGTTTTGATGCTGTAGCACTAACACTACCTGCGTAAGGCACCCCAATGCTACTCAATGCCCCCGCAGTTCTAGAGATTACCTTATTATCGCGAAGTACCTTATTAACAGCCAAGGCCGTTTTTCCGACCTTTGCCCACAGTTAATCTTTCCTCCCTTTTGTCCTCCCTTCTTCTTAGTTTTCTTTTTTCCTCCCTTCTGTGGCATTGATGGATTGTATCCGATGTTATATCCTGATGGTTGTGAAATTATCACTGGTGATACTGGCATATATTAGAGAGATTTTTAAATCTTTCAGCAAAAATGAAAAAATAATTCTAAAAATATTATTTCATGCGATAGGCAAATTTTTTCTTAACTCATCATCAACACTTGAGACATAAAGAAAATTATATCTCTCCTTTGTTGCTTCGTGATACTTTTGAAGAAAATAATCAAAATCAAAAGATAGGTCTAAGTGTTTATACACGAGTTCCATTTTGTCCTGAGACTGACCCGGAAAGATTAATAAATAATCTAACTGCTTAATGGCTTCCGGCCGTAGGTCGTTCAGATACTGACTAGACATAATCACCTTACTTTTATAGTGTCTGTTCTTTTTTAACAAATCGCTTACCGACTTATCTCTTAATCCACTTCCTAAATCGTCCAAAACAAAAACAACCTCTGGCGAAATATACTTGCTCGGTCGTTCTTTTGGCGCTCTGTTTTTTTTCTTTTCCAAAGTATAAAAATTGTGGTTTCTCCATCGGTTCTTTATCGTCCTGTTTAATTTCACCTTCGTGTTGCTCGTCCTGTCTGTTCAGTTTGTCTAACTCATAATCAATGATATTTACACCATCTGATTTAAGAAAGGTATATATCGCCATCGGGTTTCCCCTGTTCTTAAAGTGCTTTACCATTGCTTTATAAATGTAGTGTGTATTGTTGAAGCAATAATAACAATACGTGTTTTTCTGTCGGTAGTTCGTTTCAGTATTTCAAAGAGTGCTGTTGTTTTTCCACTTTTCTTACGGGCGAGTAGAAATATATTGGAATAGGGCTCATTAAGTAATTTATAACCTTTTGCTTTTTTGTTTCCTTCGTCTTCCTGCTTCACTGGTTTCACCTTTATATTGTTTATTTTTTGCATTGCTATATTATTAAGCCAAAAACTCTAAGCATACAACAATTCTTCCCGCTAAATTTCCTGTATCAATCCGCTGTCAGTTTCAAGGACTTTAAATGTATATTGTCCGTCTGACCAACCCACTACACCCAAATTATAACTGAGGTTTGAAATATTTGCTATATTACTATCCGCAAATGTGCCAATAATTCCAATTCTGTCCATATAAAGAATTCTGGTTTTGGTTTCACTCTGGTCATTCGTATAATGAATAAACTTAACATTCATTTTGGTTGGTGTGAATGACATTTGAATATTTTTATTAAATGTTTTGCTTCCACAAAATCATTGCTCAGAAAAATAATCCGCTGATATTTATATTCAGTAGCCATGATTATATTACTGATGATAAACTTTTTAATAACAAAAATATTTTCGCGGACTGCCTGCGACTTTTACTCACGGGTAAGCGAAAAAAAGAATGAGAGTTGTGCTTATTGTATAAAGCAAGGTATTGAAACTAAATTTAAATGCCTGTATAAACCTTTCAGTGATTGGTGTGTTAGTTTTGATGAAGCCCTGCCGTTAATCTGTGCCGGCGATAGTTCTTGGTATAAAATACATTTATACGAATGCTTTGATATTTGAGAATTTCACTTTGTGCTGTCGCACTCTCGCTTATTCTCAAACATCGTCTCCCATTTAAATTTTTTTGTCGGTTTTCGATGTTTATCAACAAACGAGAATGAGCGAAGCGAATGAAAGTGTAGTTGATAAATATTATTTCTTTGAACTAGAAGGCGATGGAAGGCGAATTTCTATGAGTAAAGTCAAAATTCCGACATAAGTATTAGCAACCTCACAAGGTAAGTTCTTTTCAGATAGCCTCACGATTCAAAGGGTTATAATGGCAATAATGATACCCATTTGAAATAAGTATTAAAATAATAAGTCGGCTGTCGGTCGGTCTGTTTTTTATACAACAACAATTCCAGTTATCTTCCAATTCGTGCTCTACTTTTTTTCCCCAGTCTTTAGTTCTACTTCAAGAACACGAGACTTTAATTCTGGAGTTAGTTCGCCATCCATATCCATAATAGGCGGTGGTCTGTGAAGTCTAGTTGTATTATTGTTGGACATTAGGTAAAACGACTGCTAGTATTTCTGCTAATTGGTTGGCTTGGTCTTGTAATATATTAAGTAAAAGTTTATTTTCTTTTTCTAAATTAACTACCTTTTCCGCCATGTGTTGAAAAGCACTGACTAATATTGGTATTCAACTTGTATATGTTATGCCTTCAAGATTTCCATTTCCATCATCTGCTTTCATTCCACTTTCAGATACAAATTCAGGAAACATTTTTTTAACTTCATCAGCAATAAATCCGTGGTTCTTTTGTTCTTTCTTTTCGTCTGATTTCAAATAATATGAACAACAATTTATTTTCATTATTTTCTCACAACAATCCCCGCAGTCTGATGTTTTAATATCTGATTTTAGCCTCCTGTCTGATGAGTTTGTCCATGCTCCGTTAAGCGGTACATAATTATAACTGCCAGACGGCTCACCTGAAGAGTTTGAAGTAGTCCAAGCATGTAGAATTCCACTAGACGCACAGATTACTCCATAATTTGAATATCCTCCTGATTTCATATATATTTGCGGGTCGTAAGTATAACTCTGCCTTTGTCTTATTGTTAAAGAACCGCTAGATGTTGTTGGAAGAGTTAATGTTGAAGAACAACTTATAGCACTCTGAGCATAGATAACTCCACTTCCCCTCGCATAAAAATTTAAGTCTTGATTGGTATTGCTTCCCGTAGCATATATTGAATTATAACCAAAACCAACTCCCTGTGTCCCGTTGCTGTGTCTGAATTCAACACTGGCAGAAGATGGTCCAAGATTACCTGTGACATATAACCCGACTGGTGTAGCATGAAACCCACTTCTTGCTTCTCCTCTTATATCTGCCGTGCTATTAACAACAGATATGCCTGCATTTGCGGTTATTGCCCCTGTATTGCTTATGTTCATCGCCTCGCTAAATGCTATGGCTCCTCCAAGTGATACTCCTGGTTTGTAGTTAAAAGCGAGTTTGTTGCTTATCTTGTATATTTGAAAGTTGGAGTTTAGGTTGCTTGATTTCCAGCCATCCCCCTCCCAATAACTATCAAAACTTAAAGCAATATTGTCCTGACTATAATTCAATAATTGAAATGTGGGATAAACTGATGTATGAACGAATGCTTGAATATGTGGGCCATTCGCATTTCCTTCTGTTCCATATAATTCTAAGCCACCAGTTGCTCCTCCTCCTTTCGTTGTTCTGCCTATGATTATCGGTTTGCCTAGTGCTGTTGTTATTTTATCGCTTGCCGTTAATGTTGTTGTAATCATGCCAGCAGTTGAAGTAATTGATGTTCCCGTTATTGTTCCAGCACTTGTTATGTTGTTTGAGTTCATATCTAAGTCCCCATAAAATCGCATACCCCCAGCATTGTTAAAACGGACAATGTCAGATGAAGCACTTTTATTATCCAAAAGTTTTGAATATAAAGACCTGCTCCTTTTACATCAAATGCTACATTCGTGAATACATAACCTCTTTGGTTCGCGGTTCCACTTGTAGCAGTATTTAGAGTAAATAAGAAATATTGATAATCACTTGATGTCTGTGAAAAGAATATATCTCCTCCATTTTGGTTTAATATCCTCGCCCCATTATATGTTATATTTCCACCATTAATGATAACTTGATTATTAAAATCAGCCGTTTGTGTTAAAGTTAGATATTTTATCGTAGTGCTCGCCCCATTAAATGTTTTACTTCCTGTTATGGTTTGGTCTGTTGTTAGTTTTACATGTTGTATGTCTAATGTATCCACATAACTTTTGTTTGCTCCGTCCGTTGTTGCTCGGATGGTGTGGCTAAGTTTGTTATTCTGTTGTTGTTCAAACTTAATGTTGTTCCAGTTGCACTTATAATTAAAGTATTACCTGAATATAACTCTACATACGAACAAGTTATTTGTATCGGATAAAATGTCGCGGTTGCTATTTCTGTGCTGCAATCATTCCTATTTTTGTGCGATGCCGATGCCGTCAAAAGAAGTAGGATTTGATGAACCACTTACTTCTAAAACTGATGCAAATTTTTTATTGCCTGCTATGGTTTGGTCTCCTGTTAATTTAACCACAAGTATAACAAAAAATTCGGCAAAAGGAACATTTTCCTTTTTTACGAATTTGTATGGTACAGTATGGGCCATAGTCAACTTTCCGGAACGGAAGGGGAAACGACTGCAAATTAATTCTACAGTTAAATTAACTCAAAAATAAACATATTTAATTGATTTTACTTTAAATCAAGCTGTCCGGCTCGGCTTTTGACTTAGTAAAAACTTGCCACTCATACAGTATTAATATTAAAATTTACTAAGAGTTATAGATGAAAAATGAAAGAAAACTTATGAAAACCGTGGTTATAGGTTGCCATTTGTTGTAGAAACGATGAAAAAAGCTAATCCACTCATTTATTACCAATGTACTAGTGCGGCTGACTGGACTTAGAAAAGTTGGTGTGACATGTTCATATTACAAGTCACTACTAGTTATGGATGAAAAAATGAAAAGAAATTGATTAAAACGGTGGTTATATGCTGCCATTTGTTGTAGAAACGAGAAATAAAGCTAATCCACTGATTTATTACCAACATACTTCTAGTGCGCTGACCTGACTTAGGAAAGCTGGGGCGGGGGAAAGGGTGGGGGGGGGGGAAGGAGGGGGGAGCCAAAAATCACTAAATGCAAGCAGTGAAAATCTCAGGGAATTGCGCAGAAAGACTGATTTCAAGCACATCTATTGTGCGAACCAGCCATAAATAAAGCTAAAACAAACATTTTTCTGCTTTAAGCAGGGGGTGGTGGTGGGGGGGGGGGGGGAGCGCAAAAATCACTAAGTACAAGCCTTGAAAATATCGGAGAATTGCACAGAAAGACTGATTTTCAAGTGCATCTATAGTAGGAACCATACACAAAGCTAAAATAAACTTTTTTCTGCTATACCCTACCTACCCACCCACCTACCTACCCACCTACCTACCTACCTGCCTGCCTTCCTGCCTACCTATCTACCAAGTACCTGCCTGCCTGCCTACCTACCTGTCTGCCTGCCAGCCTACCTACCTGTCTGCCTGCCAGCCTACCTACCTGCCTACCTACCTAACTAACTATCTATCTACATAACTACCTACCTACCTACCTAATTATATCTAAGTTCTTACCTACCTACCTACGTACCTACCTTCCTACCTTCCTATTTAGAACTAACTATCTAACTACCTACCTACCTACCTACCCACCCACCCAACTGCCTAACTGCCTACCTACCTACCTACCTACCTACCTACTACCTACCTACCTACCTACCTACGTATCTGTATCCACTGATTTATTACCAATATACTTCTAGTGCGGCTGACCTGACTTAGGAAAGTTGGGGCGGGGGAAAGGGGGGGGGTGGGGGGCCAAAAATCACTAAGTGCAAGCCATGAAAATCTCCGGGAATCGCGCAGAAAGACTGATTTCAAGCGCATCTATTGTGCGAACCATAAATAAAGCTAAAACAAACTTTTTTTCTGCTTTAAACTACTAGTCTGACTGACTTAGGAAAGTTGGTGCGGCAGGGGCTGGGGGGGGGGGCAAAAATCACTAAGCAAGCCTTGAAAATATCAGAGAATTGCGCAGAAAGACGGATTTTCAAGCGCATCTATTGTACGGATAATAAAAAAGCTAAAACAAACCCTTTTCTGCTATACCTACCTAACTACCTACCTACCTGCCTTCCTGCCTTCCTATCTACCTAGTACCTGCCTGGCTGCCTACCTACCTACCTACCTCTCTGCCTGCCAGCCTACCTACCTGCCTACCTACCTAAACTAACTATATATCTACATAACTACCTACCTACCTACCTAATGATACCTAACTTCTCAACTACCTACCTTCCTACCTACCTATTTAGACCTACCTACCTACCTACCTACCAACCTACCTACCTGCCTGCCTTCCTACCTTCCTACCTACCTACCTACCTTCGTACCTTGCGTACTTGCCTGCCTTTTTACCTACCTACCTACCTACCTACCTACTTACCTACCTACCTACCTACCTATAACTAACTATCTAACTACCTGCCTACTTACTTACCTACCGTCCTACCTACCCTCCAACCTACCAACCTAACTACCTACCTACCTGCCTACCTACCTACCTACTGCCTGCCTACCTACCTGCCTACCTGGTAGGAAGGAAGGAAGGAAGGGATAGGTTCAAGGAAGGTAGGTAGATAGATAGGTAGATAGATAGGTAGGTAGGTAGGAAGGTAGGAAGGTAGGAAGGCAGGTAGGCAGGTAGGCAGAGATGCAGGGAGGCAGGGAGGCAGGTAGGCAGGTAGGCAGGTAGGCAGGTAGGCAGGTAGGCAGGCAGGTAGGCAGGTAGGCAGGTAGGCAGGTAGGCAGGTAGGCAGGTAGGTAGGTTGGCAGAAGGTAGACAGGTAACAGGCACCTCATTACCCCAAAACTGCCCCTTTTGAAAACTCCAATGCGGCTGACATCACCTCCCCAAAACTTCCCTTTTTGAAAACTTTAATGCGGCTGACATGACCTCATTGCCTTTTTGCTGGGGGAGTTATGGTGTGTTGAGAAAGCAATTAGCCAGAACTTTTGAGAAGGGAGGCACAAATTTTGTTCGAAAAAAGCACAGTATGTAGCTGGACATCCCAGCTACATCCCAGCTACATACAGTATTTTTTTCGAACAAAATTTGTGCCTGCCTTTCTCACAAGCTCTGGCTAATTCCTTTTGTGTTGGACCAACCAACAAAAAAGCAATTGATAAGGTATTTTCAATAAAAATAATAAAAAATATCTATCCCGCAATGATTGGAGGCACACAATGAATAAAAAGGATTTTGTAAAAACTCTAACTAGCAAAATGACACTAGACCCAAATGTTGATAAACAAGTTTCAGCGGATTTAAATGTTGATGAAGGGATGCCACCAACTACTATACCCCCGCCACCAGAGCCGACAACAGATACAACTACACCGCCAGACCAAACACCACCAGAGGACACTTCACCCCCGAGCGTCGCGGAGACACCGCCAACAGACGGACAACCACCGCCAGACGAACAAACTGGAGAGGGTCGCGGACTAATGACTAATGAAATAGATGAAATAATGAAAAAATATGGATGGTATCTCGGAGCGATAGCAAGTGATGAAATCTACAAGTTGAAGCCAGGAAGCAGAAAGCGATACTGATTTATTATGAAATTGGACAATCACAAGCAAGCAGGGTCTCATTGGATCGCCGTATGGATAAGTCTAGATAAAGACAGGAGTGTTGAAGTCTATGACCCATTAGCACTTTACGAGCCAACAGAAGACTTTCAACGACAAATGAAACTGCTAATAGATAAAAGCCATCCCGATAGTTATTTGTTAATGAAGTTTAATCAAGTAAAACAACAATCAAACACCTCAGACACGTGCGGTTGGCCTAGTATGAGGTTTTTAATGGAGCGGGCGAAAGGAAACAGGTTTAAGTTTAGTTCGGGTTTCACAGACTTAAAAGAAGAAGGAGCAGAAAAATTAAAATCACAGAATGGATATGGTTTTGACACCTTCATTTAAAAAATATTATTCGCATAATATACAATGGATTACAAAGGGGGTAGGTCAAGTAGTATCTATTACATTAATAGTAAAAATAGGATAACCGGCACTGACAGCGACTTTACACACGAAATCAATATGCAGGGGCTAGACAATCCCACACATTGTAAAATTCTTCATATTTACATTCCGAAGTCATATTATTTGGTGGCCTTAGCATATAATACCTTTACACTTAGCGAAGACGGATATGAGGCTTTAATTACGATACCTGAGGGCAACTACACAATGAACAATTAAAAAAATAAACTGTCAGAGGTGCTAACAGCAGACAGCCCTAATAATTATACTTATGTGGTATCCAGTAATAATATCAACATAGAACCAGAAGATGGCAAATTAACATTCAGTGTGTCAGAGAATAAAGGAATTTAACCGCGGTTTATATTTGATGGTGATACCCGTATTCACGAGGTTATGGGGTTTGATAGGAATTCAACATATTTCTTCGCGAATGATTTTATCAAATCGCCAAATGTAATTATTCTAACTGGTGAAAAAACTCTGTATCTTCAATCGGACTTAGTTGGTGAAGGAGATAATCACGTGCTACAAGAAATATACACTGCCAACGAAATTCCATTTGGAGCCGTTATATACGACGGAAGTGGGTCTGAGTATGGTAAGAAATCATCTGCCAGTTCAAATAATGTATATAGGTTTTATCTTACAGACGAAAACGATCAGACTATAAATCTTAATGGTTTGGGAGTCGTTATGACATTGTTGATTTACAGGGACACAAATTATTTTAATTTATTTACATCATTTTTCAATTTGTTAAAATTTAGATAATTATTTTTGATTTAATTATTTTTTCTATAAATATATTCTGGTGAATTAGTTAATTTACACTACTTCAACAACCTAAAAACAAAATGCCCACACAACACGGAGGCGAACTAGACTTTTCTAGAACTGACTACATCAGTGCTTCGTATCGTTTGAATAAACTAACTCCGCGAGAAGGTGCGGGAAATATTACTGTTACTACCGCAGGAGGACAAGAAAGCAACTTTGACCTTATCAGCAGACCATTTAACTTAGCCCGCTCTGTCTTGAGTTTTACTTATACCCCACCAGCAATCGCTGCGAACTATAACAAATGCTATATGAATTGTCTGGCTCCTATTAGATAAATTCAACTTCAAACTCGTAGCGGTGTTTATCTGTGTGATGTAAATGAAGTTGGTAATTTTACAAAGATTATTTGGAAGGCTGAAACTTCTATGAAGGACTTTCTGACACTTGAAAACCACGATAATGGAAGTGGTGCGGGATGTATGCTTCAAAAGTGTAATGCTGATAGTAAGATTATTATCTCAACTTCGCAAATAGTAAAGGATGCTTTTAGAACAACAATGACAGATGTAGGTGGAGATGTTGCCGTTAGTGTTAAGGCTATGTTTGGTGAGCCCGTTGTTAATGTCCGTCGCCATAATGATGCCTGTATCGCGGATGGAAGTGGGCAACTCTCTGTCGTCAATGTTGCTTACAACGAGCCTAAGTATTTCTCTGGCGGTTCTATTACTTCTGCTGAGCCTTCTATCAGTGTTAAGATAAATCTGTGTATGCTTTACAATACTATTTTTGCTTGATAAGACTATTATGTTTCCAGAGATTTTGAATATGCGGATTGTGTAGCAACAGACCCCTAAAATTTATTATTACAATAACGACCTCTTATCAATTGCTGGCGGAGCGCTTGTTGCTGCTGCTGGTAGTGTAAGTGTTTCTAATCTTAACTTGTTCCTTGCGGTAGAGACTAATCCCGATGTCATACATCGGGATTAAACAAAAGGTGGCGAGTGCTGAAGGTATGAGTTTTAATATTGATTATCCTTATGTGTATAAAAATTCCATTGTCTCACAAAAAATTGTTCTCCGCTTTGATAGGGGGCATGGTAAAAGGTTGAAGAAAATTTATCACACACTCTTTCACAACACCGAAAACAAGAATACCGCTTATGATATTGATAACAGAGCAACCGCTAAGACTACCAGTTTTCACACCACACTTGACGGGGCACGACTTCAGGAATTTGAAATATATCCCGCTAGTTTTGAAGATTATATGTGTTTGAAACCTAAGCTTGAAGGTTCTGTTTTGATGAATTCAAATGTGTATCAATACAACTGGTTCTGGGTTGATACTTGGGATAATACCCGCCCGCTGTGGAGCAAAGGCCAAAATGAAGTTAGTGGGCTTGACCTTTCCAATGAGAGACGATGGGAGTTCATTAGCACTACAAAGAATAATGCTCATCAGCACGTAAGCGTAGCAATCAGTCAGCGGGAGGTTCAGGTTAAGTCAAATATAATTTCTATTTCATAAACACAATTCAGCCAAAACAAAAATTTAGAAAAAATTTAGATTTATTTTTTTGTTTATATAAAACAAATTAAAAATTTGTGTTATATAGCAAAATTGCGAGCCATTTTTTATATAAACAAACAATGAAAACTCACCAGAGAAACTTAATCGCAGAAAATCCTGACGGAGAATTTATAAACGTCAGGGTCGGATATGATGGTGATATTGAAACAAATAATTCAAAAACCGCTTTTGGCGAAGCAGTAGTAGGTCAATCAACACCAGTTTTACAAGAAATCTTTCCATGTACCATTAATACTAGGATATGGACAAAAACAGAAACAAAATCGTCTGTGTCATTTTTGAATAATATGGCTGAATTGAAAACAACTGCTGATGCTACGGCAGATGCTAGACTTGTAAGTAAAAGGAGATAAAATATAGAACTGGAACAGGTGTCCTCGCCCGCCTTACTGCTATATGGGCAACGGATGATACAAAAGATTACTATTCATATATTGGAATAGGAAATGAACTCGTTGATGGATTTTATTTCTACAAAAATAGAGCAGGAATGAATATTGCACATTGTAAAGGAGGTGCCGCAGTTTATATTGACCAAGCAGACTGGGATGACCCGTGCGATGGAACTTCGGCTATGCCTGACTTAGACTGGAGCAAAGGAAATGTATTTCAAATTCAATTTCAGTATCTTGGGTTTGGTGCTAATGAGTTTTATATTGAAAATCCCATAACAGGATTATTGCAATTACTTCATATGATTGACTATGCGAATGCTAATACTGGTATAAGCCTGCGAAATACAACATTACCTTTTACAGCAGTAATGAGAAATGATGCAGCGACTGGAATACAAACTCTTAAAACAGCGAGTGCCAGTTTATTCATTGAGGGAACGAATACGATAAACACAAGTATAACAAACGAAGTGGAAGGAAGTAAAGCAGCAAACACCACTGAAAGTCCTATTATTAGTATAAGAAACAAAGCGGTATTCGATGCGGGCGGTGCTAATTTAACAAATTATTCAAATGTTTATCCAACTTTGATAAGTATTACAAATGAAGATAGTAAGTCGTGTGTAGTAACAATGGTATTGAATGGGACACTAACTGGAGCAGGTTTTGCAGATGTTGATTCTAAGTATTCAATTGTAGATACTGATACAAAGTCAAGCGCCGTTACCAACGGAACAACAATTTTTAAACTTTACGTAAATTCTCAATCAACTCAACAAATAAATCTTAGAAATTATATTTGACTCCTAGTGATGATATATATTTGACTCCTAGTGATGTATTGACTTTTACACAGAAATCCGTTGGAACTGCCAATAATGGTTCAAATATTAATGTTATCGCTAATTTTATTGAGGATCAGTGATACAGAAAGAAAAAAAATAATAATAAAAATAAAAGGAAGGTAATGTGATATTAGAGATATTTTTTTACCGCATCTTTATTATTAAAATAATGTTGTTGAATCAAATATTCAAGGTATGGTTTATCAATCTTAGCAACATCTTCAATTTTCATTTTTTTATACTTATCATATTGAAGAAAAATATCAGTTTCATTTTGCTAGTCTTCTTTCTTTGCTATCTCTTCACCAACATTCGCCTTTATTTCGGTAATTCCATTCTCTTTTAAATCAGTCGCAGTAAATGGTGTGCTTGGCTCTTCAACCAACACGTTTTCCAAGGGAATAACTACTTTCACGTTGTCGTCCCTCGGCTTGTATTGTTCATAGAAAGAAACAATGTCAGGTTTAGTCCATTTAATTGTTGGCTTTTTTATTTCGCTGTCAAGGTTCCATTTTTCAATTTCATTTAAGTAGTCCTGTTTGGTGTTCAGGTCAGTCATGATATTTTAGAATTGCGCTTCGTGCTACGCACTCTCGCTTATTCTAAAACATCGGAAAAAATTTCCAAGAAAAAATAATTAAAAGAAAACGATGTTTTGTGATGACGAGTCAGAACAAAATATCAAATATATTTTTTTACGTCACTTTTAATGTCTGTAAATTTATCAAACCACAGCCGTTTCATAACCCATTCAAGATATGGTTTGTCAATGGTAGCAATAACTGAAACCTTCTTCCCGCGATACTTACCAAACGGAAAAACATCGGTTGGCTTTCCTTCTCTACTTTTTTCAATTGCCTTAATTTCCTCATCAATTATCTGTTGAACATCTATTACTGAAAAGAACTCCTTATTCTTCTCAATTGAAAGTTTTCAAAAATTTTCACATAGTCTAGTGAGGGTGGTCATTGGTATATATAGACTGGTAAAAAAAATTTATGGAAAAAATTAATTATTTAATGTTTTTTTTTTAATATCCAAAAGGTCTAGTTTCAAACGCATTCTCTACAATTCCAATAACTTGTCGCTTCGTATATGTAAAACTAAATATCTTTTCTTAGTATTCACTCGTTATTTTTTCTTTTGTTTGTCTCGCGTTATCTTGTTGTTTTCTACTATAACTACTTTTCCAGACTTCTCAGTTCGCTTAGCAATCCGTAATTCTTCATCAGTCTCCGACAATTCAGCCAGTTCATTTTTACCATTCTCAAATAATTCAGTGTTCGTAATACCTAGCCCGCAACTTATTACACTTAACATATTCGGTAAATTCAATGATTTTTTCGTTTCATAGTTCATACTAAATCCTTTTACTTTCATACTAGCTTTACCATTATCTAATAAGTATCCATAACATTTCGGCCCGCCTCCCACAAACGTTTTTATTTTTGCTCCTTTCAATTCATCTGTCCAATCTCCCAGTAAATCGCCTGTCTCTACATCTACCTGATTAATTTCTTTGTTAGTCGTATATATTACGCTGTCTGTGTCATGATACAATATCCTATTACCTAATATGTCCATCATATTGTAAAGTCTCATTCTCGCGTGGCATGTAGTAAATAAAGCAACTACAATATTTGTTTTAATCGGGTCGCTCACCGCGTCCTGTTTTAAGTCATAACTGGCTTCTACAATTTGGTCGTTAATTATGTTAATATTTATATTATCCACTGATTTATCGTTCAATAGTTTGTATAAGGTGTCTTTATCCTTTATCATTTTGTTCTGTGTTTTATTTTGTTGCTGTCCAAACTTGCCCCATAAAGAGTTCAAGCACAACTTAGCCACTGCTCTCCGTCCTTCGTTTTTGAATATTTTGCTTTCATCCATCTTAACTCCCATTTTGATTTCCATGCTGTTTATGTAATTTTGCTTTTCTGCTTCCGTATTACATCCCGCGGGATATCCGCTGGACTCTTGTTTTACTTTCAAGAATGTCTTTATGTATCTTTGAATAGGCTACTGCTTTGTTCTTTCCAGTGCCATACTTCATATACTTTTATTAACTTATACCCTTTGTCTAAGGCCTTGTAAACTTCCGGAGTTGCCCATGTTCCAGTTATTGCTCGTTCTTTATCTGTGTGCTTACATTCGCCGTGTTGCTCAGTCATTCCGCACTTATCGCATAAGTAATACATCATCTTACCTCTGTCCGCCTTCGGTAAGACCGGGTGTAGTAAGCCTCTCGGAGGTAGCATCTTAACCTTAGCCACTCCGAAATATTCTCTGTTTATAATTTTGTTTTTCATATCATCGGAAGGGGCTGTGCCCCTTTCCAAACCCGCGGGGGTATGGTAGGGGGTGGAACCCCCTCCATCGTCGTTGCTTGGTCTAATAATGATATGGTGTCCGCTTGGATAAAGGTCGTAATACATCACGGTCGGATAAAGTGAGCATATGTCAATATATTTCGCATACTCATTATCATGTCATGATTTCCAATATGATTTCAGAGCATTCACTCTACCTCCAAACATTGCCTCTCGTGGGTTTAGTCCTTCTTGTTCCGTAATTCGTTCGTTTGTATCCTCTGTCAGTCTTTCACTGGTTTTCATCAGGCTCCATTCGCACTCCCAGATACTTATTATTTTCGCTTGTTCGTTAAGTTGTTTTTCTCTTCTCATTGTTTCCTTGTATAGCTCGCCCATTGTCTTATTCTTCTTCACATTCAGAGCATTGCTATTCCAACACTTATCACATCCGTGCCAATGACACCCGTAAAACTCATAAGCGGTTTTGTTTTTCTCGTCCCATCCATCTACATACACACGAGATTGTCCGAGTTGAAACATTTTTTCACCTCCGTTGAATGCGTGTTTAATATCGGTTTTGTCTAACCTGCTTCTGTATGCTAGCCATTCTACACAAGCCCTAGAAGTCATCCTGTTTTGTTTTTCCGCTTTCAATATCGCAATTGAATTCTCTGGCATAAACTTAGCACGATACAAAGCCATAACACAACTCGCGATAGTTGTATATTGAAAAGGGTCTATACCAAACTCTAGAAACTGATTTCTAAAATCTATACAACCCTTCCTCAGTATATCAACATTTGAATGACAATACGCTGCGATTTCCTTCGCCATATCACATTGGTTTTGTATTTTCACTTGTTCGTCATACCATTCAAGAAATTCCTTTCGTTTATCTCCTCGCATCGTGTCGTAGCCATAATGTTTCTTATGTGGCATTACACCTACATAGTTTCTGTTTTTCGCCGTATTGAAGAAGTGCGGGAAGAAACCTTTCTTAAGTTCCGTAAGCCCGAATGTCTTTGGAAAGTCTGACAATGGCATCGTAAGAAAACTTAGGCTGTCTATAAAGCGATACTTCTTAAGTGTCATCATCATAATCTTACCGCCCTCATAAATTACAAATGGAGTTTGACCATTATCAACCAACCACTTAAGAATAAATTACTGGTTTGCTCCGGGCTTCGCCCGGAGTTAACCGCCGTTAAAGTTCCGAGGAGCTGTTTCGTTTTTACAGTAGTCCGGCCGGCGCGTGTTTTCTCCGGTGTCTGGTAGGCCTAGGTTGGAAAGTTGGGAAGATCGTCAGTTCTTCCCAACTTTCAAACGCCCGCCCACCCTTCCCTTGTTTTGTTTTGTTTTTTTCTTTCTCTCCGTCTTTTCTGGGCTTCTGGTGGCGTTACGTGATCGCCGATGACCTCTGCTGGTTCCGCTTTCTCCGTCGTTCTTCTTGTCTCCCTCTACTACCCGGAAAACTAAGGCCGGCGGGGCGTAAGTGTCCTAATAGCGAGAATCGCACTGGTGGGTCCAAGCCTGGCCTCTCCGGGTGGTTACGGGTGCCACCCGGGTACAAAATGGCATCGGAGCCAGTCCTGCCTATCGACAACCAGTCACTAATTTAACTTTTTCCTTTTTTACCCGTAAATAGCGGTTTTTTTAGTCCTGTAGGGGCAGTGCCTGAATTTACACGTCTGGGGGTGGCACCCCCTCCCGAGGCCTCGAACCACAAGTGCGATTCTCGCTACTTGGACACTTACGCCCCACGGGATTTTTTTGGGGTCAGGCAAAGAAAATTCGTCCGGTCCTGCGGCCGGGCCAAAAAGCTACCGGTGGCACTGGCCACCGGACCGCCATACTGGACGGACCAGCCCGGGCGGGGCCTGCACAATGTTCGGCCGCGGGAAGGGAGAGGGGAGAAGGGAGAAGGGAGAGAGAGGGGAGAGGGGAGGGGAGAAAAAAATGCGAGCAAACTATCAGGCCAAACGAATACCCTCCTCTCCCGAGGATATCTGGCGACCGGTGCCATCCCGACCAAAGAGACAGGCCATCTGTGCCACCCGGCCGGAAGAGTGGGGGCGTCAGTGCCACCCTGACCCAAGAGACAGGCCATCTGTGCCACCCGGCCGGAAGAGTGA
Source organism: Paulinella micropora (assembly GCA_019918135.1). Lineage (NCBI taxonomy): Eukaryota > Cercozoa > Imbricatea > Euglyphida > Paulinellidae > Paulinella > Paulinella micropora. Next base: position 19,883 of record WBZZ01001938.1, read on the forward strand.
GAGCGTCAGTGCCACCCTGACCCAAGAGACAGGCCATCTGTGCCACCCGGCTGGAAGAGTAAGAGCATCAGTGCCACCCCGACCAAACAACCCAGGCAATCTGTGCCACCCGACCGGAAGAGGGTGGCCTCCTGTGCCGCCCGACCGAAAAGCGATAGCGTCCTGTGCCCACCCGACCGGCAGGGCCGGGCCGCTCGTGCTAGTAGCGCTGGCTCTCGGACTGTCCCCGTGCCAGCCGGCGCTGCGGTAGATAAGGAGGGGGAGAGTGTGTGTCCGAGCTGCAGGAAGAACCCCGGGCTGAGGGGGCGCGCGTGTATTTAACTAGAGCAGTGTCTTTTTTAATAATTCTCGCCGGCCGGCCGGGGTCTGCGCCCGCCGGCGCTGAGCTAGTGGAAAAAGAGAAGCCTCACGTCATACTGAGAAATACCCACCTCGCACTCTCCGCCTGGCAGTGATGCCCGTGCAGCAGAAAAAGCGGTTACAAGACAGCAAGCTACAAGAAGAGCGAGTACCAGCCAGCGAAAGGACAAGGACTGGAAGGGGGTTGCTGGCTTTTGCTTCCTATAGCTCGGCTAGCCGTACTACTCACAAAGACTCTGGGGTTGCTCTCCTGTGGTACTAGAGTTCCCCTGGCGCGAGTGTTTTCGGTGTGTCTGGTTGCTTAGGAAGGAGGAGAGTAACCACACCCGCGCTCGTACAAGCCGTCGTTACAGGCAGCAGGCAGGTTGCTCAGCCTGATACCTATGCCAGGCACGATGAGTCCAGTACTACCCTGGAACATTTCTGTGCAACTAGATGAGGAGTCTAGGTTCCAGGCTGTGAGGTTTAAATCAAAAACACAGTTGCCAGAGAACATGCCCGTTATTGTCATGGCGGACGACATGCCCCAGCTGCCCAGCGGCTGGTTAAACACACACATGTTCACAGGGGCACAGGCGAAAGTCTGTTGGAAACTGGTGACCATGCTTACGTCCCAGCCGCCAATCGGTTGGTTGAAGGCGTACGCGTTCTTGAACCCGTACTTCAAGAGGGTGACCCTCCTTACGTCCCAGCTTGCGATCGGTTGGTTAAAGGCGAACGCACCCTGGAAAGTGGACCAGAGCCTGGTGACCCAGCCCGTGTTCCAGCCCCCGATCGGCCGGTTAAAGGCCCACGCGTCCTGGAAAGTCGATAGTAGGCTGGTGACCTGGCTCGTGTCCCAGCCGCCGATGCTACCGTTGAAGGCCCTCGCGCCGCGGAAGGTGCGTTCAAGGCTAGCGACGCCGCTCGTGCTCCAGCCGCTCAGGTCCTGGTTGAACTTGGTGCAGCCTTCGAACAGGGAAGAAGCCGTTGCGGTGTGTACCGGGGGTGAGCCACGACCAGTCCCAGTCTCGCGCGTCGCCCACGAACTCGCTCATGCCGATCAGCAGGTACTCGGGCGCTACGCCTTGCAGGGCCCGCGAGCCGGCCGTCGGCGCCAGGTAGCGCAACGGAGACCCGCCTACCGTCCGCGCGAACAGCGGGGCCGTGCTGCTGACGGGGTGGTACAGCTGCACGTCACCCCACGCCACCACGTCCACCACCCAGGCGCCCTCCACATACCGCAGCCCGTCCACGCGGCCGCTGAGCCGCAGCCAGTAGTCGCCGGCGCCCGTGTACGTGTGATTGCAGACGGCGCCGTTGGCGTGCGCGCACGAGCCGGGCGCCGACCCGTCCCCCCAGTCCACGCCGTACGTGCCGCCCTGGCCCGGGCCGGCCGCGGGCGACAGCGTCAGCGTGGCCGTGGCGTTGTTGGAGTGCGTGCGCACGAGCGCCAGGAAGAGCAAACGCGAGCACGCGGCGGGCCAGTGCGCCTGGCCGAGCGCCGTGTACGGCGCCAGCCGCGTGCAGTCGGCCGAGCCCGGCGCGAGCGTGGGCGTCGACCAGCCAGTGAGCGACTCCCGGAAGTCGCTGCCTAGCACTCGGAACAACCCCGAGAAGCGCGACAGGCTCGGCAGCGACGTCCAGCCACCGGCCCCCGTGCACATGAGCGCCGAGCCGCCCGCAAATAGTTCGCTCACGTCCTCGAGCCGCGCCGTGTCCCAGCGCGACAGGTCGAGCTGTGTCAGCGCCGGCAGGCCCGCGAAGGCGCGGCTGGCGTTGCGCAGCCGGCGCGTGTCCCACGCGTTTGTGCCCCGCAGGCTCTCCAAGCCAGTGGAGTTCTCAAACAGGCCGATGGCCGACTCGGCGCCCGACACGTTGAGCCCGTAGCTCAGGTCCGGCAACGGAGCGGTGAGGCCCGCGAAGCTGTAGTCCCAGCTCTGCACGAGCCCCGTGTCCGGCAGCGAGTCCAGCGGCGGTACGTACGTCAGGCCCGGCGCCCGGTACAGGTGGTAGCCGCTCGTCTCATGGAAGCGCAGCTCCCCCCACCGGAGGATGGCGTCCAGCCGCAGGCCCGCGGGCGTCGTGGCGTGCCAGGCGGGCGTCAGCGCCCAGCCGCGCACGGGGTAGCGTCCGCCGGGGTCCGCCGTCACCGTGTACGTGCCGGGAGCAGCGTACGTGTGCGTGCAGGGCGCGGCGCCGGCGTCCAGGCACGGCGTGGGGGGCGAGCCGTCCCCCCAGTCGACCGTGAACGACGTCGGGACGGTGGCCTGGGCCTGGCGGCGCCGGCGCGCCGGTGCGGCGGGCGGCCACAGGGGCCACACAAACGTGTCCTGCGGGGCCGCCGTCGTGATTTCCAGGATCGTGGCGCCGCCGGGGCACACGACCGAGGGGCACGCCTCCTCTTGCGTCGGGCACTGCAGCGGGTACGGGCACCCGGCGCCGGCTGCCCGCAGCCACCCGCACAGCAGGAGGAGGTGCCACGGGCGCCACGGCTGGCGGGCGGAGGCGGGGTGCATCTGTAGCCAGGAGCGGGTGGTTTAGCAAATGCGGGGGGGGGGGGGGGGGGGGGGCGGGGGGGGGGGGGGGGCGGAGGGGGAGGGAGACGGCGTCCCCCCTACCGCCGGCGTGGCGCGGCAGGGAGAGAAGCCCAGGGAGGACGCCTCTTCCGCCCTCCGCCCCCCCCCCCCCGCCCCCCCCCCCACTGCGCCTCTCCCTGGCACCGGACGCGCCCTCCTGCCAAACGCGGGGCTAAAACCTAGGGTAGGGATGGGGGGGCTTTTCTGCTCAAGGCTGTGCTAAAACCTAGGGTAGGGAGGGGGTGCTTTTCTGCTCAAGGCTGTGCTAAAACCCATGGGGGGGGGTTTGCTAAACCCGGAAGAAGTCCCCCCCTCCCCGGGAACACGAGAGGCCCTGCTTTCTCGGCCGGGTGGCAAGAAAGGCCCTGCTTTGCCGGACGGGTGGCAAGAAAGGCCCTGCTTTTCCGGACGGGTGGCAGGAATGGCATTGCTTTTCGGCCGGGTGGCATGAGACGGCCAGGCCCTCCCGCTCGGGTGGCTATTCGTTTGGCCGGATAGCCCCATTGCCCCCCTTCCTCCCTCTTCCCCTCTCCCTTCTCCCTTCCCTTCTCCCTTCTCCCCTCTCCCTCCCCGCGGCCGAACATTGTGCAGCCCCCCCCCCGGGTCTTTCTGTCCAACACTGCTCCGGTGCCTGGTGCCACCGACTGCTTTTTCTGTGGTGACCGCAGGATCAGGGAAATTTCCCGTACTACCCGGAAAACTAAGGCCGGCGGGGCGTAAGTGTCCTAATAGCGAGAATCGCCCTGGTGGGTCCAAGCCAGGCCTGACCTCGCCGGGTGGTTACGGGTGCCACCCGGGTACAAAATGGCATCGGAGCCGGTCCTGCCTATCGACAACCAATCACGAAATAAACTTTTCCCCTTTTTCTACCCGTAAATAGCGGTGTTTTTTAGTCCTGTAGGGGGCAGTGCCTGAATTTACACGTCTGGGGTGGCACCCCCTCCCGAGGCCTCGAACCACAAGTGCGATTCTCGCTACTTGGACACTTACGCCCCGCGGGATTTTTTTTGGTTAGGCAAAGAAAATTCGCCTGGTCCTGCGGCCGGGCCCAAAAGCTACCGGTGGCACTGGCCACCGGACCGCCACATTGCATAAAAAGCCTGGGCGGGGCATGCACAATGTTCGGCCGCGGGAGGGGAGAAGGGAGAAGGGAGAAGGGAGAGGGGAGAGGGGAGGGGAGAAAAAAAGGCAGACAAATGTCCGGCCCAACGAATACCTTCGCCCCTCAGAGATCCGGCGACCGGTGCCACTCCGGCCCGCGAAAGCCACGGCCGGCTGTGCCACCCGGCCGGCAGGGCGGGGGGCCGTCATTGCCACCCCCGACCCGGCCAGTCAGGCCAGCCGTGCCACTTGGCCGGCAGAGGGGGAACCTCTGTGCCACCCCCGACCAGACAACCCCTGCCGGCTGTGCCACCCGGCCCCCCCGCGAGGGCCTCCTGTGCCACCCGGCCGGCCTGGCCAGGCCGCTTGGCTGCTGGCGCGCGCGGCCACCCTCCCGTGCCGGCCGGGGGAGAGCAGGGCAGGGGGACACGCGGCGGCGGGGGTAGGGAGGGGGGGGGAGAGCAAGGGGCGTCTGCCCGCCGCCCCCGTGGGTCTGTTGTCCCCAAAGCCACCAGTAGCCACCTCCCCCGCTAGCCTCCTCCGCGGGTAACAGCTGGCTGGCTATGCACCCTGCTCGCGCAGCCTGGTGGAGCCTGTGGGCCCTCTGGGGCCTGTGGCGGGCCGGGGTCCGCGCCTACTGCCCGTTCGTGTGCCTGCCGCCCGGCTGCCCCGCGGCCGGGCTTGCTAGCAGCGTGACCATCCTGGAAATCACGACGGCGGGCGAGCTGCGCTTCCACGCGACGAGCGGCTACCACCTGTACGCGGCGCCCGGGCTCGCGTACGTGCCCCCGCCTGCCTCGCTGCGGGATGCGGGTCTCGTGCGCGCCTGGGACTACAGCTTCGCCGGCCTCACCACCCCGCTCCGCGACTTCCGGGAAGCGCTCACCGGCTGGTCGACGCCCGCGCTCGCCGAGGGCTCGGCCGACTGCGCCCGGCTGGCGCCGTACACGGCGCTGGGCCCGGCGCACTGGCCCGCGGCGTGCGCGCGCTCCTCTCTGCTGGCGCTGGTGCGGGTGTCGTACGCTAACACCACCGCCACGCTGGGGCTGTCGCCCACGGCCGGCGGCGGGCCGAACTTCACGGTGGACTGGGGGGACGCCACCCGCACCAGCGCCTGCGTCCACGCCAGCGGCGCCAGGTGCCGGCACCTGTACGCGGGCGCCGGCGACTACTGGCTGCGCCTCGGCGGCCGCGTGGACGGGTGGTGGTACCTGACCGGCGCGTGCAGCTGTACCACCCCGTCGACAGCACCGAGCCGCTCCTGATGAGGCCGTACCTGCCGGGCGACGGCTCCGACTCGTCCAGCGCCCCCGCGGATGAATGCTACGCGCTGCGGTACCTGGCCCCCACGGCCGGCTCGCGGGCGCTGCACGGCGTGGCGCCCGAGTACCTGCTGTACCAAATGACAGAGTTTGTGGGCGACGCGCGCGACTGGGACTGGTCGTGGCTCACGCCCGCGACCCACCCCCAGGGCTTGCGCAGCCTGTTCGAACACTGCCACCAATTCAACCAGGACCTCGGCGGCTGGAACACGAGCGGCGTCGCGAGCCTGGACAGCACTTTCGCGGCCGCCTTCAGCTTCAACGGCAGCGTCGAGGACTGGGACGTGAGCGGTGTCACGAACCTGCACGGGGCCTTCGCGTCCGCCTATGCCTTCAACCGGCCGCTGGGCGGGTGGCGGACGTCGTCCGCCACGAACCTGGACTCGATCTTCCTGGACGCCAGGGCCTTCAACCAGCCCCTCGACGGCTGGCCCACCGGCCGGGTCACCCGCCTGTCGTACGCCTTGGCTTGTCCGCTGCGCAACTGCGTCTTTAACCAGCCCCTGGGCAGCTGGGACGTGTCGGCCGCGGCGTGCTGGGAAAATGGCGGCCTGTGGGGCATGTTCATGGGCAACTGTGTGTTCGATCAGGACCTCAGGAGCTGGAACCTCAGCCTTCATTCGGCCGGGGCGGGCGCGTGCGCACGGATCTTCCAGCCCTATGGTGTGTACACGCCCGACCAAGGCATCCAGCCGCCACCTGCCGGCCCAGTGTACTGGCTACGTCCGGGGGTGCGGCAAAAATCAGGGGGAACAATAACTGCGCCGGCCGGGCCCCGGCCGGACCCCGGCGGGGCCCCGGCGGGCGGGCGGGCGTGGTGGGTGTGGGCCAGGGGGCCGCGGCAGCCCGGGGTCCGGAGGCTCCGGGGGGCTGCGCCGGCCGGGGACTCTCTCCTCCCCCCTCCGGGCTCCGTCTCCGGCCCCCCCTCTCCGGGCCGCCCCCCCCCCCCTTCCGGGAGGGGACAGGGCGGGGAGAGAACGGCGCCCCTCTCCCTGGCACGGGACGCGCCCCCGGAGGGGGGAGGTAGGGAGTGCGGCCGCGCGGGCGGCGCTGCTAGCTTGGCAAAGCCTAGCGCCCTGGCTCTGCCGTCACTGCCCGTGCTATTTATGCACCGACGCCGGGGTACGTGGCCGCGGGTGTGGATGTGGCGGCTGCTGCTGTGGCTGGCGGTGGCTGGCGCTGGCCGCGGGGGCGCCTCCGTCGCCGCGTACTGCACGCCGGACCCGAGCCCCTCGGCCCCGGCCCCGGTCCCGGCCTCGGCCTCGGCCTCGCCGTCCCCGGAAGCCAGCATTCAGGAGGCCACCGTCTGGTTCGGGCCCGGGCCCTGAGAGCCCGGCGGCGGCGCCTGGCCAGCCGGCCTGGCCAGCAGGAGTAGAGAGAGAGGGAGAGAGAGAGCTGCAACCTGCCAAAAGGACAGCAAAGATTCTCCGCTGCCTGGACCACCTGTTTTCTTTTTTAATTAAACCAGACTGACTTGGCTTGAGGAGCAGATGAGTCACCTCGGCTGAGCGGGTACGAGATGAGGTCCGGGTGTGAATGAGGGGAAGCTGCGCCTCCTCCCCCCCCTGGAGCATCCCCATGGAGCCTCTCCTTTGGGCGTACGTCGTCGCCGGGCGCCAGCTCAGGCTGGTAGTATCTAGGTATAGGAGTGTCTTTTTTGTAGATCAGACTCTGCGTCCTTCGCCGGCGCCGCGCAAGTAGGACGAGAGAAGTCTCCTGCCTCCCAAAGAAATACCTCTCCCTACCAAGACTCTTTTCCTGGTGGTGCCAAGGAAAAGGCAGCACAAGAAAGCAAGAGATCCGGGTTCCCCGCGCCAGTGTATTCGCTGTGCATGTTGTGTGACCTACAATGCAGGCTTACCACACCCGCGCACGTAGGAGCCGCTGCAGAGAGCGGGCAGATTGCTCGGCTGGATACCTACGCCAGACAGGTAAACCCCGGAAAACTGGAACATCTTCGTGCAGACACTTGCGCCGAATCTCGAGGCCGCGTTCCAGGCCGTGAGCTTCTGATCAAAAACCAGTTGCCTGCGAACATAGCCACTATATTCCCCGTCGCCATGGCGGCCGACACATCCCAGCTGCCCAGCGGCTGGTTAAACACACAGCGGTCTGCCAGGTTACAGTTGAAAGCATACCTTAAATCAGAGACACTGCTTATATTCCAGCTTTCCAGGTTCTGGTTAAAGGCGTACGCGTTCCCGAACGCCAACGCCAGGCTGGTGACACGGCTTATGTCCCAGCCGCCGATCGGCTGGTTAAAGACGAACGCGTTCGCGAACGTCATTAATAGGCTGGTGACCCGGCTCGTGTTCCAGCCGCCGATCGGCTGGTTGAAAGCGTACGCGTTCGCGAACGCCGTTCCTAGGCTGCTGACCCGGCTCGTGTTCCAGCCGCCGATCGGCCGGTTAAAGGCCTCCGCCATATCGAAGGTCGCCTCTAGGCTGGTGACCTGGCTCGTGTTCCAGCCCCCGAGGCTGCCATTGAAGGCCTTCGCACCCGAAAACGTGCCTGCGAGGCTAGCCACGCCGCTCGTGTTCCAGCCGTCGAGGTCCTGGTTGAACTTGACGCAGTCCTGAAACAGGCTGAGGAAGCCGTTGGGATGGGTAGCGGGCGTGAGCCACGACCAGTCCCAGTCGCGCGCGTCGCCCACGAACTCGCTCATCGAGCGCAGCAGGTACTCGGGCGCCACGTCTTGCAGGGCCCGCGAGCCGGCCGTCGGCGCCAGGTAGCGCAACGGATACCCGCCTACCCCCCGCGCGAACAGCGGGGTCGTGCTGCCGACGGGGTGGTACAGCTGCACGTCACCCCACGCCACCACCTCCACCACAAAAGCGCCCTCTGCGTACCACAGCCCGTCCACGCGGCCGCTCAGGCGCAGCCAGTAGTCGCCGGCGGTGGCGTACGTGTGCGTGCACGTTGTGCCGTTGGCGTGCGCGCACGAGCCGGGCGCCAACCCGTCCCCCCAGTCCACCGTAAAGTTCGCGCCCGGGCCGGCCGCGGGCGACAGCGTCAGCGTGGCCAGGGCGTTGGGGACGTGCGTGCGCACGAGCGCCAGGAAGTGCGAGCGCGAGCAGGCGGCGGGCCAGTGCGCCTGGCTCAGTGCCGTGTACGGCGCCAGCCGCGTGCAGTCAACCGAGCCCGCCACGAGCGCGGGCGTCGACCAGCTAGTGACCACTTCCCGGAAGTCGCTGCCTAGGCCCTGGAACAGTGCGTCGAAGTGCGACAGGCTCGGCAGCGACGTCCAGCCGCCGACCCCCGTCCACGTGAGCGCTACGCCGCCCGCGAACAGTCCGCTCACGTCCTCGAGCCGCGCGGTGTCCCAGCGCGACAAGTCTAGCTCGGTCAGCGCTGGCAGGCCCGCGAACGCGCGGCTGGCGTTGCGCAGCCGGCGCGTGTCCCAGCCTCGTGTGCCCCACAGGCTCTGCAGGCCAGTGGAGTTCTCGAACAGGCCGACCACCGACTCGGCGCCCGATATGTTAAGCCCGTAGCTCACGTCAGGCAGCGTAGCGGTCAGGCGAGCGAAGCTGTAGTCCCAGCGCTGCACCAGCCCCGTGTCAGAAAGCGAAGCCAGCGTCGGCACGTACGCGAGCCCAGGTGCCGCGTACAGGTGGTAGCCGCTCGTCTCGTGGAAGCGCAGCTGCCCCCACTGCCTCGGCGCGCAGCCGCAGCCCTGCGGGCGCCGTGGCGTGCCAGGCGGGCGTCAGCGCCCAGCCGCGCACGGGGTAGCGTCCGCCGGGGTCTGCCGTCACCGTGTACTGGCCGGGGGCGGCGTACGTGTGCGCGCAAGGCGCAACGCCGGCGTCCAGGCACTGCGTGGGGGGCGAGCCGTCCCCCCAGTCGACCGTGAATGACGTCGGGACGGCCGCCTGGGCCTGGCGGCGCCGGCGCACCGCTGGCGCGGCGGGCGGCCACAGGGGCCACACGAACGTGTCCTGCGGGGCCGCCGTCGTCAGCTCGAGGATGGTGGCGCCGCCGGGGCACACGACCGAGGGGCACGCCTCCTCTTGGGTCGGGCACTGCAGCGGGTACGGGCACCCGGCGCCGGCGGCCCGGAGCCACCCGCACAGCAGGAGGAGGGGCCACGGGCGCCACGGCTGGCGGTCAGGGCCGGGCTGGTGCATCTCACGGGCTTGGTGGTTTAGCAGGTGGGGGAAGGGTGGCCAGGGGGGGGGGGGGGGGGGAGACGGCGTCCCCGGCCGCCGGCGTGGCGCGGCAGGGCAGGGAGCAAGAGGACTCGCCCCCCCCCCCCCCTCCTGTCCCCCTTTCCCCCCCCTTCCTCCCCGCCGCCCGCGGCCCCGTCCGTCGGGCCGGCCGACCCCAAACAGGAAGGCAAAACCTCCTCTCTGCTGGCGGCGATGTGCGCGGTGGACGTCCGTGGACAGAAAGCTTAGGCACTAACTCGAGTTTATTAGGCAGAGGCTGCACACAGCAGCTGTCCCAGATTTAGGCTAAGTTTCGCTGCGCCAGTCAGAAGAGAGAAGCGTCCCCCTCTCCCAGAACTACCTCTGCTGGGTGGTGCTGCGAGCACCAGCAGGCCAGGGACCTGCTGCTCTCTGCCCCGGGTTTCGGCCCCCGCGCGAGTGTTTCTGCCGTAACTGGTGTCCTAGCTACTGAATACGACCATACCCTTGCACGTAGGAGCCGTTGCACAGGGCTGGCAGGTTGCTCGGCCTGATACCTACGCCAGGCTGGCTAATCCCTTTAGGCTGAAACATCTGCCTGCAGGTCGTGGCGCTCCCGGCCGCTACGTGCCAGGCCGTGAGGTTCTGATCGAAAACGCAGTTGCCCCCGAACACGGCTGCATAGTCCCCTGTCGCCAGGGCAGCCGACACGTTCCAGCTGCCCAGCGGCTGATTAAACACGCACTGGCCCATTGGTTCACAGGCAAAAGCGTAGCCCAAGTACAAGACACGGCTTACGTCCCAGCCGCCGATCGGCTGGTTGAAGGCGTACGCATTCAGGAACGCCGCCCCTAGCACGGTGACCCGGCTCGTGTTCCAACCACCGATTGGCTGGTTAAAGGCGTACGCGTTTGCGAACGTCGTCTGCAGGCTGGTGACCCGGCTCACGTCCCAGCCGCCGAGCGGCTGATTAAAGGCGTACGCTTTGTTGAAGGTCGACTGCAGGCTGGTGACCCGGCTCGTGTTCCAGCCGCCGATCGGCCGGTTGAAGGCCCGCGCGCCGCTGAAAGTCCAGCCCAGGCTGGTGACCTGGCTCGTGTCCCAGCCCCCGAGGCTGCCGTTGAAGGCCGACGCATACTGGAAGGTGGAGGCGAAGCTAGCCACACCGCTCGTGTTCCAGCCGTCCAGGTCCTGGTTGAACTTGGCGCAGCCGTAAAACAGGTGGAGGAAGCCCTGGGGGTGCGTGGCGGGCGTGAGCGTCACCCACAAACTCGCCCATCCCGATCAGCAGGTACTCGGGCGCCACGCCCCGCAGGGCGCGCGAGCCAGCCGTAGGTGCCAGGTAGCGCAGCGCGCCCCACTCTTCCAGTTCGGGGGGCACGAAGAGTGGCGTCCCGCTGCCGACGGGGTGGTACAGCTGCACGTCGCCCCACGCGACCACTTCCACGACCTCCGCGCCGGCCACGTACCACAGCCCGTCCACGCGGCCGCTCAGGCGCAGCCAGTAGTCGCCGGCGCCCGTGTACGAGTGGTTGCAGACGGCGCCGTCGGCGTGCGCGCGCGAGCCGGGCGCCGACCCGTCCCCCCAGCCCACGCCGTACGCGGCGCCCGGGCCGGCCGCGGGCGACAGCGCCAGGGCGACGACGGCGCTAGGGTACGACACCCGCACCAGCGCCAGGAAGAGCGAGCGCGAGCATGCGGCGGGCCAGTGCGCCTGGCTGAGCGCCGTGTACGGCGCCAGCCGCGTGCAGTCGACCGAGCCCGGCGCGAGCGCCGGGGTCGCCCACCTGGCGAAGGCCCCCAGTTCCCGGAAGTCGGGCGAGACGCCCGCCAGCAGTTGGTCGAAGCGCCGCAGCCCCGGCAGCGACGTCCAGCCGCTGATCCCCGTCCACGTGAGCGCCGCGCCGCCCGCCAAGAGCTCGCTCACGTCCTCGAGCGCGGCGGTGTGCCAGCGCGACAGGTCCAGCGTGGCCAGCGCCGGCAGGTTCGCGAACGCCCGGCTAGCGTTGCGCAGGCGGCGCGTGTCCCAGCCCTGCGTGCCGTCCAGGCAGCGCAGGCCGGTGGAGCCCTCGAACAGGCCGACCGCCGACACGGCGCCCGACAGGTTGAGCCCGTAGCTCAGGTCCGGCAGCGGAGTGGTGAGGCGGGCGAAGCTGTAGTCCCAGCTCCGCACGAGCCCGGCGTCCGGCAGCCAGGCCAGCGAGGGCACGTACGTGAGCCCCGGCGCCGCGTACAGGTGGTAGCCGCTCGTCTCGTGGAAGCGCAGCTCGCCCCACTGCAGGAGGCGGTTTAGCCGCAGGCCCGCGGGCGCCGCGGCGTGCCAGGCCGGCGTCAGCGCCCAGCCGCGCACGGGGTAGCGTCCGCGGGGGTCCGCCGTCACCGTGTACGTGCCGGCCAACGCGTACGTGTGCGCGCACGGCGCGGCGCCGGCGTCCAGGCACGGCGTGGGAGGGGAGCCGTCCCCCCAGTCGACCACGAACGACGTGGGGCCGGCCGGCGCGGCGGGCGGCCACAGGGGCCACACGAACGTGTCGTGCGGGGCCGCCGTCGTCAGCTCGAGGATCGTGGCGCCGCCGGGGCACGCGACCGGGGGTCGGCCTGCGTCGGGCACTGGAGCGGGTAAGGGCACTTGGCGCTGGCGGCCCGGAACCACCAGAGCAGGCGCCCCAGGCGCCACAGCCGGCAGGCCGGGCTGGTGTGCATCAGGTGGAGCCGGGGCGGGTGGTTTAGCAAGGGCGGGGGGGGGGGGGGCGAGTGAGGGGCAGCAGTGCCCCCCCCCCCCCGCCACCAGCGCCCCCGCCGCCAGCGTGACGCCCCGGGGGAGAGTGAAGAGAAGGGACTCCCCCCCCCTGGCCCCCCCTGGCCTCCCCGTCTCTTTGGTAGCCCGGCCCTCCCCTCCGGCGACGACGAGCTACGTCGTGGACGTAGCGCGGTGGACAGAAAGCTGACCACTTACTGGAGTTTAGTACTACTGACTTAGTCCACGCCCAGCAGAAGCCGACAGCGCCTTGCTCCTCTCCCAGACAGAATTCCTCCCCAGCCTTGGGCGGGCTTCACCAGGGGCAGCTACCCGGACCCGGGGGGCCACTCCGACCCCGGGGGCACTCTGCCAGCATGGGCCGCCGCCGGGCCTCGGGGGTCGGCCTCCTTCTGTGGCCAGGCGGCGGCGCGTGTGGTTTCGTCGGAGCAGACGTAAGCGAGGCGCACCAGCGCCGACAGAAACTCGGAGGCCGGCTTCTGCTGGTCACCGGGCGCGCCGCCCTGAGACCAATTAGGCGTCCCGTCTAGAGTCCACCACTGGTGGCTGACGAAAGGCAGCGTGACCTGGATGTAGGGGCGCACCCCTACGCAGTGCAACACCTGGCGGCGATCTAGTTTCCGGTCCGCCAAGTAATGCCTGGCCTGGGCGAACGGCCCCTGTAGCCCCTCCGTACTCAGTTCCTGCTGCCACCAGCGAGCACAGCGGTCAAAGGTCGCCCGTGCGTCGGGTCCGCGCAGGAGGTCGGCCACCAGTGGCCACAGCACTGGCCGCAGCTCCGGACGCAGACGACCGTAGCTGTTAGCGACAAAGCTCAGCAGGTTGGAGAGCCTGATGGTCGGCCCGCAAGCGCGCAACTGCTCCGGCGTAGGCAGGCAGAGCCGGCGGCAGAACCGGGGGTCTGGATCTAGCAGCCGCCAGTCTCGCTGCGCGTTCAAGGCGAGATTGGGGGGCTGCAGATCCGCGTGCAAGAGCGGCAGGGTATCGGCCGAGAAGTCGAGCAAGCGCCGGAGGAATTCCGCCATTCTCTGTCGGTCCTGGCAGTCGAGGGCGAGCCTGCGACTAAGCTGCTGCAGGTCCAGGCAGGGGGTGGGCCCCCTGACGAGGTCCATGACGAGCCAGCAGGTGGCAGCACGACCCGGCGCGTCCGCTACCTGCAAGAAGCCGTGGACCGCGGGGGCTAGCCCCGCCTGCGCCAAACGGTGCTGCAGGTGCCAATAATCGAGGCAGGCCGGCGTGGGCCCCCCTGCGAGGGGACCCCGTCCCAGGCTTTTCAGGACTAGCGCCGGCCGGCGCAGGAGCAAGACCGAGCCCGGCTTGAGCCAGCTAGCGGTCTCGTGCACCGGGTACAAGGCGTCGAACTCGGTCTGGGTAGTGTGGAAGAGAGCACACAAGCTCAGCCCCGCGGCCTCCGGCGGCAGTTTCACTTCCAGGGGGAGCAGAGGAGCACCGTCGGCCCCCTCCGCAGGGGTCCACTGTTGCACCGTCAACGTGGCTGCCCGGAGGTCTCCCGCTGGTTCAAACAGCTTGCGCTGCCGGCACGAACGGCACGGGCTACATGACCCGGCTCGGTAGCAGTGGCTACAGCGCCTGGTCGCGTCGCAGACGAACCTGCTCGTCAACGGGGGCGGCGGCGCCTGTGGAGGGGGCGGGTCGTCGAGGCGGCGGCGCTTGCTCCCGCTGGCCATGGCGTCGTCCAGGCCCTCCTCGGGGCTAACCCAGAGCTCCGGAGGGACAGAGAGGAAAACTGGACAACACGAAAGAGGCCCCAACAATTCTTCCTAGCCAGGTCTCTTTATTCGGACATTACACTAGACAGACGGGAGAGGCCAGAAAGTCAGCGCGGGCCGAGAGAGGAATAAGAGGGAGTGACAAAGGGGGCACGAAGGAAGGAAGGGAAGACCTCCGCTCTCCTCCCCCCCCGGAGAGCCTCCCCGAGAGAGGCGTACGTCCGGCGCCAGAGCAGGCTGGCTCAGGGGAGGGGGGCCTGCGCGCCTCCTCTAGCTGTAGCAGTGTCCTTTTTCACTGGCTCCTGCTCCGCGTTTTTCGCCGGCGCTGCGCAGGTAGGAAGGCGGGAGCCCCCTCTCGTTCCATCTCCTTCCTTCTCCCTCCCCCTCCCCCCAGAACTAGCCTGCCCCCGATGATACTCTCTCGTGGGCGGTGCCAAAGCCAAGCCAGCACCAGAAGGCAAGAGACCTGTTGCTTTGCCCCGGGCTCCTCCACGCGCGAGTGTTTTTGGTGTGCCCGGCCTAGTTTCCTAGACAGGTGTACCACATGCGCGCACGTAGGAGCTTGTGCAGAGAGCGGGCAGGTTGCTCAGCCGGACACCTACGCCGAGCTGGTACACCCCGTAAGGCTGGAACATTTGTGTGCAAACACTTGCGCCGTATGGCGACGAAGCAACGTTCCAGGCAGTGAGATTCTGATCGAACACACAGTTGCCACCGAACATGTTCCCTATATCAGAGGTCACCATAGCGGCCGACACGTTCCAGCTACCCAGCGGCTGGTTAAAAACACACGAAGCCGCGGGGTTACACGTGAAAGTGGAGACTAAACTAGAGACACTGCTTGTGTTCCAGCTACCGATAGGCTGATTAAAGGCGTACGCATTTGCGAAGGCCCAGAACATGGTGGTGACCCTCCTTATGTCCCAGCTGTCGATCGGTTGGTTAAAGGCGTATACGCTACTGAACGTCCCAGCTAGGCTGGTGACCTGGCTCGTGTTCCAGCCCCCGATGCTGCAGTTGAAAGTCAACGCCCGGAAGAAGGTGCGTTCGAGGCTAGCGACGCCGCTCGTGTTCCAGCCGCCGAGGTCCTGGTTGAACTTGGCGCAGTCCTGAAACAGGCGGAGGAAGCTGTTGGGGTGCGTGGCGGGCGTAAGCCACGACCAGTCCCAGTCGCGCGCGTCGCCCACGAACTCACTCATTTTGTACAGCAGGTACTCAGGCGCCACGCCGTGCAGGGCCCGCGCGCCGGCCGTCGGCGCCAGGTAGCGCAGCAGGAACTCCTTGGCAGGGGAAGGATTAGGCGCCCGCGTGAAGAGTGGGGTCGTGCTGCCCACCGGGTGGTATAGCTGCACGTCACCCCACGCCACCACGTCCACCACACAAGCGCCCTCCACGTACCGCAGCCCGTCCACGCGGCCGCTCAGGCGCAGCCAGTAGTCGCCGGCGCCCGCGTATGTGTGTGTGCAGACGGCACCGTTGGCGTGCGCGCACGAGCCGGGCGAGGACCCGTCCCCCCAGTCCACGCCGTACGTGCCGCCCTGGCCGGGGCCGGCAGCGGGCGACAGCGTCAGCGTGGCCGTGGCGTTGGGGACGTGTGTGCGCACGAGCGCTAGGAAGAGCAAACGCGAGCACGCGGCGGGCCAGTGCACTTGGCCGAGCGCCGTGTACGGCGCCAGCCGTGTGCAATCGGCCGAGCCCGGCGCGAGCGTGGGAGTCGACCAGCCAGTGAGCGCCTCCCGGAAGTCGCTGCCTAGGCCCGCGAACAGCCCCGAGAAGCGCGACAGGCTCGGCAGCGACGTCCAGCCGCCGACCCCCATCCACGTGAGCGCCGAGCCGCCCGCGAACAGTTCGCTCACGTCCTCGAGCCGCGCGGTGTCCCAGCGCGACAGGTCGAGCTCGGTCAGCGCCGGCAGGCCCGCGAACGCGCGGCTGGCGTTGCGCAGCCGGCGCGTGTCCCAGCCTCGTGTGCCCCACAGGCTCTGCAGGCCAGTGGAGTTCTCGAACAGGCCGACCACCGACTCGGCGCCCGACACGTTGAGCCCGTAGCTCACGTCCGTCAGCGTAGTGGTCAGGCGAGCGAAGCTGTAGTCCCAGCGCTGCACGAGCCCCGTGTCCTGCAGCACATTCAATGGCGGCACGTACGCGAGCCCAGGCGCCGCGTACAGGTGGTAGCCGCTCGTCTCGTGGAAGCGCAGCTCCCCCCACTGCCTCACGGCGTCCAGCCGCAGGCCCGCGGGCGCCGTGGCGTGCCAGGCGGGCGTCAGCGCCCAGCCGCGCACGGGGTAGCGTCCGCCGGGGTCCGCCGTCACAGTGTACGTGCCGGGGGCGGCGTACGTGTGCGCGCACGGCGCGGCGCCTGCATCCAGGCACGGCGTGGGGGGCGAGCCGTCCCCCCAGTCGACCGTGAACGACGTCGGGACGGCGGCCTGGGCCTGACGGCGCCGGCGCGCAGTCGGTGCGGCGGGCGGCCACAGGGGCCACACGAACGTGTCATGCGGGGCCGCCGTCGTGATTTCCAGGATCGTGGCGCCGCCGGGGCACACGACCGGGGGGCACACCTCCTCTGGCGTCGGGCACTGCACGGGGTACGGGCACCCGCACAGCAGGAGGAGGGGCCACGGGCGCCACGGCTGGCGGGCGGGGCCGAGGTGCCTCATCTGGAGCCCGGGGCGTGGTGTTTTAGCAAGTGGGGGGGAAGGGGGTCCAGGGGGGGGGGGGGTGAGGCCGCGTCCCCGGTCGCCGGCGTGGCGCGGCAGGGCCAGGAGCAAATGGACGCCTCCTCTTCCTTCCGCCTTCTCTCTCCCCTCCTCCTCCCCCCCTTCCTCCCCGCCGCCCGGGAGAAGGGCCGTCCGTCGGGCCGGCCGGCCTCAAACAGGAGAAAAAACTTCCTCTCTGGCGACGACGATATACGCCGTGGACGTCTGTGGACAGAAAGCTTAACCACTAACTAGAGTTTATTATGCAAGAAGCACACAGCAGCTCCCCCAAAGCAAGACAAACCTTCGCTGCGCCAGTAGGAAAGAGGGAAGCCTTCCAGAATGCCATCGTCACGCGCCAGATCAGGCTGTGATAAGGGGGGGGGGGCTGCGTGACTCTAGCTGGGGCTGTGTCTTTTCTACTAGCACCGGACGGTCGGCTCCGGCGTCTCACTGCCTACCAAGGAACTAACGGCCCCCTGCCTCCCCCAACACTTTCTTCCTGGCAGTGCCCAGGCAAAGCGAGCACCAGAAAGCACGCAAGAGGACAGGGGGTTGCGGGTCTTGCATCGTACAGCCTAGTTTCTTACCACAATCCAACAGAAATACCACACCCTTGCACGTAGGAGCGGCGGCAGACAGCGGGCAGGTTGCTAGGCTGGATACCCAGGGCCAACGGGTAGATCCCATTGAAATTGAACATATTCCTGCAAACAAGTGCGGGAGATCTCGCGGAGGACAGGTTCCAGGCCGTGAGGTTTTGATCAAAGGCGCAATTGCCAGCGAACATGCCCCATATCATAGGATCGGGCCGCACGGACATGGCGGCCGACACGTCCCAGCTGCCCAGCGGCTGGTTAAACACACACCTGCCTGGCGGGTCACAGGAGAAAACCGCGTATAGGTCAGTGACCCTTCTTATATCCCAGTCGCCGATCGGCTGATTAAAGGCGTACGCACTGTAGAACATCCCCCTCATGATGGTGACACTGCTAACGTCCCAACCGCCGATCGGCTGGTTAAAGGCGTACGCTTCCGCGAACGTCGCGCGCAGGCTGGTGACTCTGCTTACGTCCCAGAAGCCGATCGGCTGGTTAAAGGCGTACGCATCATAGAAGGTCTCATAGAGGCTGGTGACTTGGCTAACATCCCAGTCGCCGATCGACTGGTCGAAGGCGTGCGCGTGGTAGAAAGTCCTTGGTGACCCGGCTCGTGTCCCAGCTCCGGATACTGCCGTTGAAGGCCCACACATGCATAAACGTGTTCTCCAGGCCAGCCACGCCGCTCGTTTCCCAGTCTTCGAGGTCCTGGTTGAACTTGTTGCAGTCCTGGAACATGCTCAAGAAGCCCTGAGGGTGGGTAGCGGGCGTGAGCCACGACCAGTCCCAGTCGCGCGCGTCGCCCACAAACTCGCTCATTCCCCTTAGCAGGTACTCGGGCGCCACGCCGTGCAGGGCCCGCGAGCCGGCCGTCGGTGCCAGGTAGCGCAGCGCGCCCGGCGTGGTGGTGCCGGGGGCCGTGAAGAGCGGCGTCGTGCTGCCGACGGGGTGGTACAGCTGCACGTCGCCCCACACCATCACTGACATGACCTGTGCGCCGGTCACGTACCACAGCCCGTCCACGCGGCCGCTCAGGCGCAGCCAGTAGTCGCCGGCGCCCGTGTACGTGTGGCTGCAGACGGCGCCATTGGCGTGCGCACACGAGCCGGGCGCCGATCCATCTCCCCAGTCCACGCCGTACGTGCCGCCCTGGCCCTGGCCGGCCGCGGGCGACAGCGTCAGCGTGGCATTGGTGTTGGCGGCTTGCGTGCGCACGAGCGCCAGAAAGAGCGAGCGCGAGCACGCGGCGGGCCAGTGCGCTTGGCCGAGTGCAGTGTATCACGCCAGCTGTGAGCAGTCGGCCGAGCCCGGCGCGAGCGCCGGCGTCGACCAGCCGGCGAGTGATTCCCGGAAGTTGCTGCCCAGGCCCCAGAACAGCCCCGAGAAGCGCGACAGGCTTGGCAGCGACGTCCAGCCGCCGGCGCCAGTGCGCTTGAGCGCCGCGCTGCCCGCGAACAGCTCGTGACATCTTCGAGCCGGGCGGTGTCCCAGCGCGACAGATCGAGCTCTGTCAGCGCCGGCAGGCCCGCGAACGCGCGGCTTACATTGCGCAGGCTGCGTGTATCCCAGCCCTGGGTGCCGTCCAGGCCACGCAGGCCCACAGAGCCCTCAAACACGCCGACCGCCGACTCGGCGCCCGACACGTTGAGCCCGTAGCTCAGATCTGGCAACGGAGTGGTGAGGCCCGCGAAGCTGTAGTCCCAGCTCTGCACGAGCACGGCGTCCGCCAGCGAATTCAGCGAGGGCACGTACGCCAGCCCCGGCGCCGCGTACAGGTGGTAGCCGCTCGTTTCGTGGAAACGCAGCTCCCCCCACCGCCTCACGGCGTCCAGCCGCAGGCCCGCGGGCGCCGTGGCGTGCCACGCGGGCGTCAGCGCCCAGCCGCGCACGGGGTAGCGTCCGCCGGGGTCCGCCGTCACCGTGTACTGGCCGGCCAGCGCGTACGTGTGCGCGCAAGGCGCGGCGCCGGCGTCCAGGCACGGCGTGGGGGGCGAGCCGTCCCCCCAGTCGACCGTGAACGACGTCGGGACGGCCGCCTGGGCCTGGCGGCGGCGGCGCGCCGTCTGGGCGGCGGGCGGCCACAGGGGCCACACGAACGTGTCCTGCGGGGCCGCCGTCGTGATTTCCAGGATCGTGGCGCCGCCGGGGCACACGACCGAGGGGCACGCCTCCTCTGGCGTCGGGCACTGCAGGGGGTACGGGCACCCGGCGCCGGCGGCCCGCAGCCACCCGCACAGCAGGAGGAGGCACAGGCGCCACGGCTGGCGGGCGGGGGTGGTGTGCATCTGTAGCCGGGGGCTAGTGGTTTAGCAGGTGGGAGAAGGGAGGCCGGGAGGGGGGGTGAGACAGCGTCCCCGGCCGCCGGCCGGACGCACCCCCCGGGCCGCGGCCCGGTGGCAGCGGGGGCGGGGGAGAGGGGAGCGGGGATCGCTGCCTTAGTGCGGGGGTGAAAAAGTTCCCAACGTATGAGCCAGTAAAAAAAAGTGATGTTAGCGTTAGCACCATGGGCTATGTTGGGTAAGTGGAACAGAATGAAGTTTGTGTCATGAGCATACATGATTGCACCTCCCGCGTGCAGCCTCACTACGTATTTTTGCCGAAAATCGGAAGACCCTCGTGAACACCAAGGCAAGTGGAATGGCCTAGTCATGTCGATGGTCATGTACATTAGTCGCTGAATATCTTGAGCCCTACAACAGCCCCCAAAGGGAAAAATTAAACCCAAACAAAAGGCGATAGTGTTAGTACAGCTCCACAGCGCGTCGCATGCTTCCGCAGCGAGCGGCGCGATGAATCTTGGTGTGGATCCTGATTTTCACTCTCCACTCATCTGCTGCTGCCTTAGTTTTGAATATAAAAATAAAGCAAAAAGTATTGCAAGAGGGAAGTTTTACACCAACTGCAAATGAAAGAAAAAATTACCCTGCTCTGTGCTCGTCAGCAAGTTGTGTACAGTACTGACACTTAGCGAAGTCCCCCTCGCGAATGGGCTTCACCCTGTCAAACTCCGCTCGCCACACTTTGCGAATCAAGCTTTCGCTTGGCCCTTCTACACTAACAGGGCCATTCAAGACAAGGGTGTTGGATGATTCCTTCCATTGTTTCTGCACAAACTCATAAACCTTGGGAAAATCCATAGTGTCTTGCAAGTGGAAAACTCCATCTGCAATAGCCTCACCTTCCGGCTCAACAAAAAAACGTTGGTGCAAAAGTGTCCAGACAAGGTTCTCAATATGTGCATCTGCCTTTCCGTAGTCCGCAAAGAAAATATTGTCGTTCTTAAGCCCCCTCAGAGCTCTTCGAACGGTTTTGTCCCGCACCCCGTGTAATCGCATCCACATCGTCCTACATACCCTAGCCCCCTTGAAGCGGTAATCAATTCTGCCTTGCGTATTCGTTTCCATGCTTTGAAGCATGGACCCTACCCATCCTGCCAGCTGAGATTCAGTTAGCTGGACAGTATCGGTTCTAGCCTTCACTGCGGAGAAAGGATCAATCCACTTATTGCATTCCAGGTTAACACAGCACGACTCACCCATTTCTTTCTGCAATTCTTGCCAAGTACAACCCAGAAACTGTTTGAAGGCTTTTGGCCTCACTTCTCTACCCGCCTTTTTTTTTTCTTTTTAGATTTATGGGGCCCACTCTTTGGGAAGCACGAGGGATAGGAATATTCAAAGTTATGTACAGAGGCAAGGTGCTAGTTCTATAATCTAAGTCAAGTGAGTCATGATGTGGTGTAGTGGTACTACTGCTACTACAACTGGTACTTGACTTGAACACATCAAGGGAAGACAAAGACTGGGGACGAGAGACAGAAGGAGCGAATATAGATGCAAACTGTTTACTATACCCTTATGTTGGGGGAGGGGAAGTCTTAGGAATGGGCTTGGGGGGGGGGGGAGGAAGTTCAAGCTTGGATGAGATAAGTGAAGAGAGAGAGAGAGAGAGAGGGAGAGAGTGAGAGAGAAGAAGAAGAAGAACAAGAAGAAGAACAAGAAGAAGAACAAGAAGAACAAGAAGAAGAAGAAGAAGAAGCGAGAGGAGAGAGAGAGAGAGGGAGAGAGAGAGAGAGAGGGAGAGAGGGAGAGAGAGAGAGAGAGAGAGGAGAGAGGGAGAGAGGGAGAGAGAGAGAGAGGTTCAGGCCTCGATTGAGTAGCAGATGCACTGGGGAAGCAGGGTCGCCTAAAGTACTGTTGGAGGCAAAATGTTGGTTTGCCTCGCTAGTTGCAAAACCAAAGGCAAGCAGAAGAAAGCAATGCAAACGAAAATAGTCCAGCAAGAGGCCATCGCAAATGATTAAGAATGGCTACCTTCACTAGTGGCAGATGCACCCCCTGGGGAAGCAGGGTCAGCTAAGCAAACATTTGAGGCAAAATGGCGGTTTGCCTCGCTAGTTGCAAAACCAAAGGCAAGCAGAAGAAAGCCATGCAAACGAAAACACTCCAGCAACAGGCCATCGCAAATGATTAAGAATGGCTACCTTGCATGGATTGTGAAGAAAACCAAAGCTTTGCAAGACTTCCCCAAAGAAAAGTTTGAGGCAAAGTCAAGTTGCCTCAAACATTCCTACCGGACAAGGATAGACACACATAGGCTGCAGATTTCAAGCCAAAAAAAGGCACAGTAACTATTCAAATGGTTAACTGATGGTTGGCTTTGTTTTTTTCCGATAAAAGTGCAAAGAACCCACACGGCATACAAAACCCCGACTCAAAACGCCATGACATGTTGTGGGTTGGTTTTTGGGCTCGGTTGACACGGGTTGGGTAAAAAGGTTACAGTCAAAAAACCGCCAAAAAAAACTTCGTCTGTTGTCCGGCCGGAAAAAAGTGGCACTAGCTCACGTAAAAGTTTTTTGACTTTGAACCTTTGACTTTGCAACCCCAAAAGGTGCATAATCAGCTTCCAAGGCGAAGGGCAGTATGTCCAAAGTAAGTCACCTTCACTGCTTGCTTCAAGTTGGCTATAGGGCAAAAGCGTGGCTCATGTGCATGTCTGTGTCTCTGTTGTATGTGAGGTGGAAACGCTGATTGGTTACCGAAAGCAAGGGGATGGATGCGTCGAGATTGAGGTCAACGCGCCCGAGAATTGGGTGTTGCTCGGGAAGGTTGACGAAGGGGGTAAGTTCGTAGAGTCTGGCCTAGTGGACAAAGAGAGTTACGAAGCCAAGGCCCATGCCCTTTACGAGTGCCCGTCGGCAGGGCAGTGGAACATGAAGGCAGAAGGTTTCATTGTCAGGTGGTATTTAACGGCACAGCTCAAGTTTCCGAAGCAGGCTGAGGTATGGGCAGAAGGTCGGGGGGGAAAGAGAAAGAGACCGCCAGTGAAGAGAATAGTGCTTGAAGAACCACCCAGGAAAAAAAAAAGAAGGAAAATGGAAAGAAAGATGAAAGAAAGAAAGAGGATGGAGAGAGAGAGAGAAAGATGAAATAAAGAAAGAGGATGGAGAGAGAGATGGAAAGAAAGAAGGTGAAGCAGGGAAAGACAAAGACGATGAGCCCAAGGAACCACCCAATAAAAAAAAAGAAGGAAGATGAAAGGAGAGATGATGGAAAGAAAGATGGAGAGAAGGAAGATGGAGAGAAAGAAGATGGAAAGGAAAAAGACGGAAAGAAAGAAGGTGAAGCAGAGAAAGACAAAGGCGATGAGGCAAAGAGAGAGAAGAACAAGGACAAGAAGAAAACGAACGAAGAAAAGAATGAAAAGAAGGAAAGCAAGCCAGAAGAAAAAAAAAACAAAGAAAGAAAAAACTAACGAGAGCAGAGCTGACAGAAGAGCAACAGAAACAAAGAGAGAGGGAGTTGGCAGCGATTGCAGCGAAAGCAGCAAAGGCTGACGAACAAAAGGAAGCAGAGCGAAACAAACAAAAAGAAAAGGATGAAAAAGAGAAAAAAAGAGAAAGATGATGCAGCGCGGTTAGCTAATGAACACTGTCACTCCTGAATTTTTCAGCGATTGGTTTCAAATATCAGGATGACCGAAGAATTCAGGAGGCTCCCATCCCTCCGAAGAAGAATCGTCTAAGTCGGAACGTAATTTCTGCCTTTCTGATTTCTTGTGCCTCTCGTTCCTCATCACTGAGGCCAAATACACGGGCAAACTGTCGCCTCACGCGAACCCGCGCAGCAGAATGCGCACGATTTCTCTGAACTGCATTGGAAACAAGCAATGGGACATCATCGTCCGAGCTTGACTCTGAAGAAAGCTGTTGTGATTGCTCAAGTGAGGGGCCCACTCTTCTCCTCTTTCTCCTGGGCCCCGCTGCGGCATCACCCTGTTCGGGAAGACGTTCCTGCTCACCATTATCATCGACATATGAAAGCACACGCTGAATGAGAACCTGTTTTGACCCACGCCTTCTCTGACCTTTTTCTGCCAACCAAGACTTTAACTCTTTCACTGTAGCCTTTTTTAAACCATCAGCAGTGGGATCTCCTGCCAGAATGGCAGTGACACTCAAATGATGTGGGAAATCTATTTTCCTCAGATTCATGGAAATCGTGGGCCCTTATCGTGTCCTCATCAAGCATCCGGGCACCGTACCATGGGGGTGCATTGGTGCCGGACCTTCATTTACAAAGGCCGTCCTTGGCACCTATTTCCGCTCCTCATCGGACAACTTCTCCACATCTTCCTGTACCGCTTCTCGGTCAGCCGGCACTCCCCACACATCCCGGGGCAAGTCGCCAAGTACCCGAAATTGGGCTTCCCACTCACGCCCAGACTTATCTGCCATCCGAAAATGACCGGGACGACCCGGTAAACCACCTTCTCCGTCTTCCCCGTCCCACACTATCCTGGTAAGCTCTGAATAGTTCAGAACCGCCGTGAACCATCGTTGCTCCTCCTCGGTACAATACTTCTTGGCCAAAACCCGAACATCCTCGCGAATCTTGTCCGTGACCCAGTCGACATGCGGCAGCTTTCGGGGCGGTCCAATTCTGCAACAAAAAACAAAACATCGGAAGTTAATATAAAAAGGACACAGAAATTATAATACCAGGCTCTTTCACATAAGGCAACAAATCAGCGCCATCCGGTTCATCGTTCACACCATGCCAGTGCTTTTGCGCGTCTCCCCAAGTTTGACTCGAACCCGTGGCAACCCACCATTCTCCTCCGAACCCGGTAAGTACTGCCATGCTAACGGTCTAGCAGAATACTTAAGGCTTGGGTTCACGCAGGGCTCAAAATAGTTGGTCCAATCAAACTCTGAGGCTAGCAGCAAGAGGCAGTGCTTTTCCTTTTTTTCTTTTAATCCCAGCATGAGCTTAAAAAGAGCTTGGGCAAAGTTAGTAGTCATAAGGGTGGTGTTGTAGCCCAGATAGCGAAGAACAAAAAACTTTTGGTCCTGCACTGAGTGAGAGTGTTTGGTAACCATTCTGTGAGTCTCAATATGAGACCTCCAATGCATCCGCACGATATGGCAAAGAAACATCATAGTAGTATCGGCTGTATTCTCAATGCCACCATCCCAATCAATGTATAGCTTCATCGCTGCCTTAGTGCGGGGGTGAAAAAGTTCCCAACGTAAGAGCCAGTAAAAAAAAGTGATGTTAGCGTTAGCACCATGGGCTATGTTGGGTAAGTGGAACAGAATGAAGTTTGTGTCATGAGCATACATGATTGCACCTCCCGCGTGCAGCCTCACTACGTATTTTTGCCGAAAATCGGAAGACCCTCGTGAACACCAAGGCAAGTGGAATGGCCTAGTCATGTCGATGGTCATGTACATTAGTCGCTGAATATCTTGAGCCCTACAACAGCCCCCAAAGGGAAAAATTAAACCCAAACAAAAGGCGATAGTGTTAGTACAGCTCCACAGCGCGTCGCATGCTTCCGCAGCGAGCGGCGCGATGAAGCTTGGTGTGGATCCTGATTTTCACTCTCCACTCATCTGCTGCTGCCTTAGTTTTGAATATAAAAATAAAGCAAAAAGTATTGCAAGAGGGAAGTTTTACACCAACTGCAAATGAAAGAAAAAATTACCCTGCTCTGTGCTCGTCAGCAAGTTGTGTACAGTACTGACACTTAGCGAAGTCCCCCTCGCGAATGGGCTTCACCCTGTCAAACTCCGCTCGCCACACTTTGCGAATCAAGCTTTCGCTTGGCCCTTCTACACTAACAGGGCCATTCAAGACAAGGGTGTTGGATGATTCCTTCCATTGTTTCTGCACAAACTCATAAACCTTGGGAAAATCCATAGTGTCTTGCAAGTGGAAAACTCCATCTGCAATAGCCTCACCTTCCGGCTCAACAAAAAAACGTTGGTGCAAAAGTGTCCAGACAAGGTTCTCAATATGTGCATCTGCCTTTCCGTAGTCCGCAAAGAAAATATTGTCGTTCTTAAGCCCCCTCAGAGCTCTTCGAACGGTTTTGTCCCGCACCCCGTGTAATCGCATCCACATCGTCCTACATACCCTAGCCCCCTTGAAGCGGTAATCAATTCTGCCTTGCGTATTCGTTTCCATGCTTTGAAGCATGGACCCTACCCATCCTGCCAGCTGAGATTCAGTTAGCTGGACAGTATCGGTTCTAGCCTTCACTGCGGAGAAAGGATCAATCCACTTATTGCATTCCAGGT
This sequence comes from Paulinella micropora, assembly GCA_019918135.1. Taxonomy (NCBI): domain Eukaryota; phylum Cercozoa; class Imbricatea; order Euglyphida; family Paulinellidae; genus Paulinella; species Paulinella micropora. The sequence continues at coordinate 45,718 of WBZZ01001938.1, forward strand.
TAACACAGCACGACTCACCCATTTCTTTCTGCAATTCTTGCCAAGTACAACCCAGAAACTGTTTGAAGGCTTTTGGCCTCACTTCTCTACCCGCCTTTTTTTTTTCTTTTTAGATTTATGGGGCCCACTCTTTGGGAAGCACGAGGGATAGGAATATTCAAAGTTATGTACAGAGGCAAGGTGCTAGTTCTATAATCTAAGTCAAGTGAGTCATGATGTGGTGTAGTGGTACTACTGCTACTACAACTGGTACTTGACTTGAACACATCAAGGGAAGACAAAGACTGGGGACGAGAGACAGAAGGAGCGAATATAGATGCAAACTGTTTACTATACCCTTATGTTGGGGGAGGGGAAGTCTTAGGAATGGGCTTGGGGGGGGGGGGAGGAAGTTCAAGCTTGGATGAGATAAGTGAAGAGAGAGAGAGAGAGGGAGAGAGAGAGAGGGAGAGAGTGAGAGAGAAGAAGAAGAAGAAGAAGAACAACAAGAAGAACAAGAAGAAGAAGAAGAAGAAGCGAGAGGAGAGAGAGAGAGAGGGAGAGGGAGAGAGGGAGGGAGAGAGAGAGGTTCAGGCCTCTATTGAGTGGCAGATGCACCCCCCTGGGGAAGCAGGGTCGCCTAAAGTACTGTTGGAGGCAAAATGTTGGTTTGCCTCGCTAGTTGCAAAACCAAAGGCAAGCAGAAGAAAGCAATGCAAACGAAAATAGTCCAGCAAGAGGCCATCGCAAATGATTAAGAATGGCTACCTTCACTAGTGGCAGATGCACCCCCTGGGGAAGCAGGGTCAGCTAAGCAAACATTTGAGGCAAAATGGCGGTTTGCCTCGCTAGTTGCAAAACCAAAGGCAAGCAGAAGAAAGCCATGCAAACGAAAACACTCCAGCAACAGGCCATCGCAAATGATTAAGAATGGCTACCTTGCATGGATTGTGAAGAAAACCAAAGCTTTGCAAGACTTCCCCAAAGAAAAGTTTGAGGCAAAGTCAAGTTGCCTCAAACATTCCTACCGGACAAGGATAGACACACATAGGCTGCAGATTTCAAGCCAAAAAAAGGCACAGTAACTATTCAAATGGTTAACTGATGGTTGGCTTTGTTTTTTTCCGATAAAAGTGCAAAGAACCCACACGGCATACAAAACCCCGACTCAAAACGCCATGACATGTTGTGGGTTGGTTTTTGGGCTCGGTTGACACGGGTTGGGTAAAAAGGTTACAGTCAAAAAACCGTCAAAAAAAACTTCGTCTGTTGTCCGGCCGGAAAAAAGTGGCACTAGCTCACGTAAAAGTTTTTTGACTTTGAACCTTTGACTTTGCAACCCCAAAAGGTGCATAATCAGCTTCCAAGGCGAAGGGCAGTATGTCCAAAGTAAGTCACCTTCACTGCTTGCTTCAAGTTGGCTATAGGGCAAAAGCGTGGCTCATGTGCATGTCTGTGTCTCTGTTGTATGTGAGGTGGAAACGCTGATTGGTTACCGAAAGCAAGGGGATGGATGCGTCGAGATTGAGGTCAACGCGCCCGAGAATTGGGTGTTGCTCGGGAAGGTTGACGAAGGGGGTAAGTTCGTAGAGTCTGGCCTAGTGGACAAAGAGAGTTACGAAGCCAAGGCCCATGCCCTTTACGAGTGCCCGTCGGCAGGGCAGTGGAACATGAAGGCAGAAGGTTTCATTGTCAGGTGGGTATTTAACGGCACAGCTCAAGTTTCCGAAGCAGGCTGAGGTATGGGCAGAAGGTCGGGGGGAAAGAGAAAGAGACCGCCAGTGAAGAGAATAGTGCTTGAAGAACCACCCAGGAAAAAAAAAAGAAAGGAAAATGGAAAGAAAGATGAAAGAAAGAAAGAGGATGGAGAGAGAGAGAGAGAAAGATGAAATAAAGAAAGAGGATGGAGAGAGAGATGGAAAGAAAGAAGGTGAAGCAGGGAAAGACAAAAGACGATGAGCCCAAGGAACCACCCAATAAAAAAAAAGAAGGAAGATGAAAGGAGAGATGATGGAAAGAAAGATGGAGAGAAGGAAGATGGAGAGAAAGAAGATGGAAAGGAAAAAGACGGAAAGAAAAGAAGGTGAAGCAGAGAAAGACAAAGCGATGAGCAAAGAGAGAGAAGAACAAGGACAAGAAGAAAACGAACGAAGAAAAGAATGAAAAGAAGGAAAAGCAAGCCAGAAGAAAAAAAAAACAAAGAAAGAAAAAACTAACGAGAGCAGAGCTGACAGAAGAGCAACAGAAACAAAGAGAGAGGGAGTTGGCAGCGATTGCAGCGAAAGCAGCAAAGGCTGACGAACAAAAGGAAGCAGAGCGAAACAAACAAAAAGAAAAGGATGAAAAAGAGAAAAAAAAGAGAAAGATGATGCAGCGCGGTTAGCTAATGAACACTGTCACTCCTGAATTTTTCAGCGATTGGTTTCAAATATCAGGATGACCGAAGAATTCAGGAGGCTCCCATCCCTCCGAAGAAGAATCGTCTAAGTCGGAACGTAATTTCTGCCTTTCCTGATTTCTTGTGCCTCTCGTTCCTCATCACTGAGGCCAAATACACGGGCAAACTGTCGCCTCACGCGAACCCGCGCAGCAGAATGCGCACGATTTCTCTGAACTGCATTGGAAACAAGCAATGGGACATCATCGTCCGAGCTTGACTCTGAAGAAAGCTGTTGTGATTGCTCAAGTGAGGGGCCCACTCTTCTCCTCTTCTCCTGGGCCCCGCTGCGGCATCACCCTGTTCGGGAAGACGTTCCTGCTCACCATTATCATCGACATATGAAAGCACACGCTGAATGAGAACCTGTTTTGACCCACGCCTTCTCTGACCTTTTTCTGCCAACCAAGACTTTAACTCTTTCACTGTAGCCTTTTTTAAACCATCAGCAGTGGGATCTCCTGCCAGAATGGCAGTGACACTCAAATGATGTGGGAAATCTATTTTCCTCAGATTCATGGAAATCGTGGGCCCTTATCGTGTCCTCATCAAGCATCCGGGCACCGTACCATGGGGGGTGCATTGGTGCCGGACCTTCATTTACAAAGGCCGTCCTTGGCACCTATTTCCGCTCCTCATCGGACAACTTCTCCACATCTTCCTGTACCGCTTCTCGGTCAGCCGGCACTCCCCACACATCCCGGGGCAAGTCGCCAAGTACCCGAAAATTGGGCTTCCCACTCACGCCCAGACTTATCTGCCATCCGAAAATGACCGGGACGACCCGGTAAAACCACCTTCTCCGTCTTCCCCGTCCCACACTATCCTGGTAAGCTCTGAATAGTTCAGAACCGCCGTGAACCATCGTTGCTCCTCCTCGGTACAATACTTCTTGGCCAAAACCCGAACATCCTCGCGAATCTTGTCCGTGACCCAGTCGACATGCGGCAGCTTTCGGGGCGGTCCAATTCTGCAACAAAAAACAAAACATCGGAAGTTAATATAAAAAGGACACAGAAATTATAATACCAGGCTCTTTCACATAAGGCAACAAATCAGCGCCATCCGGTTCATCGTTCACACCATGCCAGTGCTTTTGCGCGTCTCCCCAAGTTTTGACTCGAACCCGTGGCAACCCACCATTCTCCTCCGAACCCGGTAAGTACTGCCATGCTAACGGTCTAGCAGAATACTTAAGGCTTGGGTTCACGCAGGGCTCAAAATAGTTGGTCCAATCAAACTCTGAGGCTAGCAGCAAGAGGCAGTGCTTTTCCTTTTTTTCTTTTAATCCCAGCATGAGCTTAAAAAGAGCTTGGGCAAAGTTAGTAGTCATAAGGGTGGTGTTGTAGCCCAGATAGCGAAGAACAAAAAACTTTTGGTCCTGCACTGAGTGAGAGTGTTTGGTAACCATTCTGTGAGTCTCAATATGAGACCTCCAATGCATCCGCACGATATGGCAAAGAAACATCATAGTAGTATCGGCTGTATTCTCAATGCCACCATCCCAATCAATGTATAGCTTCATCGCTGCCTTAGTGCGGGGGTGAAAAAGTTCCCAACGTATGAGCCAGTAAAAAAAAAAGTGATGTTAGCGTTAGCACCATGGGCTATGTTGGGTAAGTGGAACAGAATGAAGTTTGTGTCATGAGCATACATGATTGCAACCTCCCGCGTGCAGCCTCACTACGTATTTTTGCCGAAAATCGGAAGACCCTCGTGAACACCAAGGCAAGTGGAATGGCCTAGTCATGTCGATGGTCATGTACATTAGTCGCTGAATATCTTGAGCCCTACAACAGCCCCCAAAGGGAAAAATTAAACCCAAACAAAAGGCGATAGTGTTAGTACAGCTCCACAGCGCGTCGCATGCTTCCGCAGCGAGCGGCGCGATGAAGCTTGGTGTGGATCCTGATTTTCACTCTCCACTCATCTGCTGCTGCCTTAGTTTTGAAATATAAAAATAAAGCAAAAAGTATTGCAAGAGGAAGTTTTACACCAACTGCAAATGAAAGAAAAAATTACCCTGCTCTGTGCTCGTCAGCAAGTTGTGTACAGTACTGACACTTAGCGAAGTCCCCCTCGCGAATGGGCTTCACCCTGTCAAACTCCGCTCGCCACACTTGCGAATCAAGCTTTCGCTTGGCCCTTCTACACTAACAGGGCCATTCAAGACAAGGGTGTTGGATGATTCCTTCCATTATTTCTGCACAAACTCATAAACCTTGGGAAAATCCATAGTGTCTTGCAAGTGGGAAAACTCCATCTGCAATAGCCTCACCTTCCGGCTCAACAAAAAAACGTTGGTGCAAAAGTGTCCAGACAAGGTTCTCAATATGTGCATCTGCCTTTCCGTAGTCCGCAAAGAAAATATTGTCGTTCTTAAGCCCCCTCAGAGCTCTTCGAACGGTTTTGTCCCGCACCCCGTGTAATCGCATCCACATCGTCCTACATACCCTAGCCCCCTTGAAGCGGTAATCAATTCTGCCTTGCGTATTCGTTTCCATGCTTTGAAGCATGGACCCTACCCATCCTGCCAGCTGAGATTCAGTTAGCTGGACAGTATCGGTTCTAGCCTTCACTGCGGAGAAAGGATCAATCCACTTATTGCATTCCAGGTTAACACAGCACGACTCACCCATTTCTTTCTGCAATTCTTGCCAAGTACAACCCAGAAACTGTTTGAAGGCTTTTGGCCTCACTTCTCTACCCGCCTTTTTTTTTTCTTTTTAGATTTATGGGGCCCACTCTTTGGGAAGCACGAGGGATAGGAATATTCAAAGTTATGTACAGAGGCAAGGTGCTAGTTCTATAATCTAAGTCAAGTGAGTCATGATGTGGTGTAGTGGTACTACTGCTACTACAACTGGTACTTGACTTGAACACATCAAGGGAAGACAAAGACTGGGGACGAGAGACAGAAGGAGCGAATATAGATGCAAACTGTTTACTATACCCTTATGTTGGGGGAGGGGAAGTCTTAGGAATGGGCTTGGGGGGGGGGGAGGAAGTTCAAGCTTGGATGAGATAAGTGAAGAGAGAGAGAGAGAGGGAGAGAGAGAGAGGGAGAGAGTGAGAGAGAAGAAGAAGAAGAAGAAGAACAACAAGAAGAACAAGAAGAAGAAGAAGAAGAAGCGAGAGGAGAGAGAGAGAGAGGGAGAGGGAGAGAGGGAGAGGGAGGGAGAGAGAGAGGTTCAGGCCTCTATTGAGTGCAGATGCACTGGGGAAGCAGGGTCGCCTAAAGTACTGTTGGAGGCAAAATGTTGGTTTGCCTCGCTAGTTGCAAAACCAAAGGCAAGCAGAAGAAAGCAATGCAAACGAAAATAGTCCAGCAAGAGGCCATCGCAAATGATTAAGAATGGCTACCTTCACTAGTGGCAGATGCACCCCCTGGGGAAGCAGGGTCAGCTAAGCAAACATTTGAGGCAAAATGGCGGTTTGCCTCGCTAGTTGCAAAACCAAAGGCAAGCAGAAGAAAGCCATGCAAACGAAAACACTCCAGCAACAGGCCATCGCAAATGATTAAGAATGGCTACCTTGCATGGATTGTGAAGAAAACCAAAGCTTTGCAAGACTTCCCCAAAGAAAAGTTGGAGGCAAAGTCAAGTTGCCTCAAACATTCCTACCGGACAAGGATAGACACACATAGGCTGCAGATTTCAAGCCAAAAAAAGGCACAGTAACTATTCAAATGGTTAACTGATGGTTGGCTTTGTTTTTTTCCGATAAAAGTGCAAAGAACCCACACGGCATACAAAACCCCGACTCAAAACGCCATGACATGTTGTGGGTTGGTTTTTGGGCTCGGTTGACACGGGTTGGGTAAAAAGGTTACAGTCAAAAAACCGTCAAAAAAAACTTCGTCTGTTGTCCGGCCGGAAAAAAGTGGCACTAGCTCACGTAAAAGTTTTTTGACTTTGAACCTTTGACTTTGCAACCCCAAAAGGTGCATAATCAGCTTCCAAGGCGAAGGGCAGTATGTCCAAAGTAAGTCACCTTCACTGCTTGCTTCAAGTTGGCTATAGGGCAAAAGCGTGGCTCATGTGCATGTCTGTGTCTCTGTTGTATGTGAGGTGGAAACGCTGATTGGTTACCGAAAGCAAGGGGATGGATGCGTCGAGATTGAGGTCAACGCGCCCGAGAATTGGGTGTTGCTCGGGAAGGTTGACGAAGGGGGTAAGTTCGTAGAGTCTGGCCTAGTGGACAAAGAGAGTTACGAAGCCAAGGCCCATGCCCTTTACGAGTGCCCGTCGGCAGGGCAGTGGAACATGAAGGCAGAAGGTTTCATTGTCAGGTGGTATTTAACGGCACAGCTCAAGTTTCCGAAGCAGGCTGAGGTATGGGCAGAAGGTCGGGGGGAAAGAGAAAGAGACCGCCAGTGAAGAGAATAGTGCTTGAAGAACCACCCAGGAAAAAAAAAAGAAGGAAAATGGAAAGAAAGATGAAAGAAAGAAAGAGGATGGAGAGAGAGAGAGAGAAAAGATGAAATAAAGAAAGAGGATGGAGAGAGAGATGGAAAGAAAGAAGGTGAAGCAGGGAAAGACAAAGACGATGAGCCCAAGGAACCACCCAATAAAAAAAAAGAAGGAAGATGAAAGGAGAGATGATGGAAAGAAAGATGGAGAGAAGGAAGATGGAGAGAAAGAAGATGGAAAGGAAAAAGACGGAAAGAAAGAAGGTGAAGCAGAGAAAGACAAAGGCGATGAGGCAAAGAGAGAGAAGAACAAGGACAAGAAGAAAACGAACGAAGAAAAGAATGAAAAGAAGGAAAGCAAGCCAGAAGAAAAAAAAAACAAAGAAAGAAAAAACTAACGAGAGCAGAGCTGACAGAAGAGCAACAGAAACAAAGAGAGAGGGAGTTGGCAGCGATTGCAGCGAAAGCAGCAAAGGCTGACGAACAAAAGGAAGCAGAGCGAAACAAACAAAAAGAAAAGGATGAAAAAGAGAAAAAAGAGAAAGATGATGCAGCGCGGTTAGCTAATGAACACTGTCACTCCTGAATTTTTCAGCGATTGGTTTCAAATATCAGGATGACCGAAGAATTCAGGAGGCTCCCATCCCTCCGAAGAAGAATCGTCTAAGTCGGAACGTAATTTCTGCCTTTCTGATTTCTTGTGCCTCTCGTTCCTCATCACTGAGGCCAAATACACGGGCAAACTGTCGCCTCACGCGAACCCGCGCAGCAGAATGCGCACGATTTCTCTGAACTGCATTGGAAACAAGCAATGGGACATCATCGTCCGAGCTTGACTCTGAAGAAAGCTGTTGTGATTGCTCAAGTGAGGGGCCCACTCTTCTCCTCTTTCTCCTGGGCCCCGCTGCGGCATCACCCTGTTCGGGAAGACGTTCCTGCTCACCATTATCATCGACATATGAAAGCACACGCTGAATGAGAACCTGTTTTGACCCACGCCTTCTCTGACCTTTTTCTGCCAACCAAGACTTTAACTCTTTCACTGTAGCCTTTTTTAAACCATCAGCAGTGGGATCTCCTGCCAGAATGGCAGTGACACTCAAATGATGTGGGAAATCTATTTTCCTCAGATTCATGGAAATCGTGGGCCCTTATCGTGTCC
>WBZZ01001939.1:37500-42500 GCA_019918135.1 Paulinella micropora
GGAAATAAATTGATCTGTTAACGGCAGCTGAAAACGTAACAACTACAAGTTACGACAGTTGATAAATAAATGGAAAAATGAAGTAACGGCACTAAAAATAGAAGTGTAAACTTGAAGTAAAAACTTGAAGAAAGTTTAACACAATCATCTATCTCAGAGGCAGCGCGCGCGCGCGCGCGCGCGCGCGCGCGCGCGAGAGAGAGAGAGAGAGAGAGAGAGAGAGAGAGAGAGAGAGAGAGAGAGAGAGAGAGAGATCGAGTGTGTGTGTGTCTGTGTATGTGTGTGTGTGTGTGTGTGAGAGAGAGAGAGAGAGAGAGAGGGAGGTTATACGTAGTGTGTCACTGTGTGTGGTCACTGTGTGTGCGTGTGTGTGTGTTTGTGTGTCACTGTGTGTGTGTGTGTGTCACTGCACGCGCGCGCGCGCGTGCGCGTGTGTGTGTGTTTGTGTGTGTCACTGTGTGTGTGTTTGTGTGTGTGTGTCCGTGCGTGCGTGCGCGTGTGTGTGTGTGTGTGTGTGTGTGTGTGTGTGTGTGACTTTGTGTGCGTGCGTGCGTGTGTGTGTGTGTGTGTGTGTGTGTGTGTGTGACTTTGTGTGCGTGCATGTGTGTGTGTGTGTGTGTGTGTGTTTGTGACCTTCCTACAGCCTGTAGTTGTGACACACGATTGCTTCAAAAATACGCTAGGGCGGACAGTCATACTTTCCAGCCCAGCATGTCCGGGCCGGGCTAACCACTCCTGAGAAACTTGCAGTGTGTGTATGTATGCATGTGTATGTATGTATGCATGTGTATGTATGTATGTATGTCTGTATGTATGTGTGTATGTATGTATGTATGTATGTATGGATGTGTACGTATGTATGTATGTATGTATGTATGTAATGTAATGTAATGTAATGTAATGTAGTGTAATGTACTGTAGTGTAGTGTAGTGTAGTGCAAGGTAGTGTGTAGTGTAGTTTGTAGTGTAGTTTGTAGTGTAGTTTGTAGTGTAGTTTGTAGTGTAGTTTGTAGTGTAGTTTGTAGTGTAGTTTGTAGTGTAGTTTGTAGTGTAGTTTGTAGTGTAGTTTGTAGTGTAGTTTGTAGTGTAGTTTGTAGTGTGTAGTGTAGTGTAGTGTAGTGTGTTTAGTGTAGTGTGTAGTGTAGTGTGTGTAGTGTAGTGTGTAGTGTAGTGTGGTGTAGTGTGTAGTGTGTAGTGGAGTGTGTAGTTTAGTGTACTCTGTAGTGTAGTGTGTAGTGTAGTGTGTAGTGTAGTGTGTAGTGTAATGTGATGTAATGTAATGTATGCATGTATGTGTGTGTGTGTTTGTGTGTGTGTGTGTGTGTGTGTGAGAGAGAGAGAGAGAGAGAGAGAGAGAGAGAGAGAGAGAGAGAGGGAGGGAGGGAGAGAGAGAGAGACAGAGAGAGAGAGAGAGAGAGAGAGAGAGAGAGAGAGAGAGAGAGGGAGAGAAAGACCTTTACATGCTCCGCAAACCAAACACACAGCACAGCAAAATCCCCACAAACACCTAAATGAGCTCTCAAAATAAACCCCCAAATCATCTCGTCCACCCTAACCTCCTCCCACAATCCTTCAAACCATACCTGTCTCTCACCTCTAAAAATAACAAAAAAAAAACATATAATAAGAACATAAAAAACAACAACAATAATAACAATAATAACAATAAAAACAACAATAACGCACACAACAATACACTCACAATATATCACACCAACATCCACTCCCTCAAAGCACATTATCAAAACCTAATCACACACCTACAACTCCTACCATTCCAACCAGACATCATCATACTCACAGATAACTACATCAACCAATCAATCAGTAACAACGCATTCCCTATCCCTACATACATAGCTAAACATCACATCGACATCTCAATATATTATAAAAGCAACATGCACATCACAATAGACTACAAACAAACCATATCTGACTCATGCAAAACACCACTAACTCTAAGAATATATAATAATAAACTTAAAAATAAACCAATACACACAATAATAGGTATGTACAGACGCCCACCCATAGACAAACAATTCACACACGCATTACAAAATAACATAAACAACATACTACACAAAACACCCACAAGCACAATAACACTGGTAGGCGACATTAACTACAACCTACTTGACAACATACATAAACCACACACAGATTTTCAAAACCTAATGATACACAACAACCTCTACACTACAATAACAAAAGCAACGAGACACGACATGGTCCACACAACATCCCACACACTCATAGACATGATAATCACCAACATTAATGCTAACATAGAATCAAACATCATAAGCCCATGCGTATCAGACCATCATCCCATATACGCAATAATACACACCCGCACAAAAAAACCAGACACAAACAACACACCCACACTCACCAAAAGCATATATGAGAAAAACAAAGACACAATCCTAGCAAACCTCAAAACGCAGTTAGAATACATCACACAAGACAACACAGAAAACAGCGACACAAACTAAAAATTTAGATACATACAAACAACAATAACAAAAGTTATAGAACACTTCGAACGAAAGCCTAAACAAAGTAATAGAAGAAAGAGCTGGTGCAACCCCATAATAAAGAGGCAAATAAGAAAAAAGCACCTACTATATAAAAAATGGAGAGATAACTCGACAGCAGAAAACAAACAAACATACAGACTACAGAAGTACAAAGTCGACAAAATAATACACAAAGCCATAAAAGACGAAATAATGAAGACGCTAGAAGAAAATAAAAACAACCCAAAGAAACAACACAGAAAACTCAGAGAGTTAGTACCTAACAACAAACCACCGAGAGTGTCACCAACCACAATACAATACAACAACAAAACATACACAAACCCAATAGAAATAGCAAACGCACTCAACGATCATTACATAACAATAGGCAAAAAACAAGCAACAGCATACCAACAATCGAACATAAACAACAACAAGAAGAGAAAGCGGAAGAAAACAAACAAACATACCCAAGCTTCAAACTACATAACACAACAGAAGACATTGTAAACAAAACACTTAAAAACATAAACAGAGATAAAGCAGAGGACATATATAAAATAAAACCAACACTTATAAAAGACATGCATGCCTCCCTCACACCTATACTGGTTTAGTATTGGTTTGGTGTGCGCGCGGTAATGTGTTTTTGCAATTATTCTGATTATTTTTTTATGTATTTTTATGAGTGGTTGTATGTATTTCTTTTTGTTGTCATGCGTCCCCCAGATGGAGATGTTTTGTATGAGGTGTGGGTATATGTGTGTGTAGTATAATTGTTTCATTGTTTTTATATTTAGATATCTTTTAGCATAAAGCAATGAGTTGATTGTGGGTTGGAGTTTACGGATTATGTTATTGATGTGTTGATCATATTTAAGGTTGTGTTGTAGTGTTATTCCCAGGAGTTTTGCATGTTTGCATTGCTCGAGGGTGTGGTTGTTTATTGTTATTGTGATATCTTGTTTTGTTTTATGAAAAATTGTGTATGTTGTTTTTGTTGGGTTCGGTACTAGGTTATTAGAGTGGAAGTAATTTATTAATTTTGTTATTTCTATTTGTGTTTTTTGTTGTAGGTCTGTGGGAGTTTTGGATGTTATTATGAGTGTTGTGTCGTCTGCATATGTATATACTGTTCCTTGTTGTATGATATTGATTATGTCATTGATATAGAGTAGGAAAAAGGTCGTTGATAATGTGCTTCCTTGTGGTATACCGTGTGTGATGGTGCGTTTGTAAGATTTACCATATTGTGTGTGGACCTCTTGGGTGCGGTTCGAGAAGTAGGATGCAAAGCATTGGACTGTTTCTTCGTTGAAATTAAAATTTCGCCGAAGTTTGTCCAGTAGCTTTGAATGCTCTACTGTGTCGTACGCTTTTGAGAGGTCCACATATAATGCTAGCACTAATTCTTCTTTGTCTTTATGTTTTTGTATTTGGTTTATTATTGTTTGGATTGTCATGGTTGTGTTTGAGTTAGGTCGGAATGCGTATTGTGTGTGTGATATTATGTTATGTTTTGTTAGGTGGTCCATTATTTGTTTATTTATTATCGTGTCAAACACTTTAGCTATTATGGGTAGCAGTGATATCGGTCTGTAGTTGGCTGGCATGCTTGTGTCACTTGCTTTGTATAGTTCAATTACTTTTGTTGTTTTGAGTGCATCTGGGTATTTATTTTCGTTTATGGCTTTGTTGAAAAGGTTGGTGAAACTGAAACTACTTGACATCACCCACCTATATACACTCCGTGTATGCATAGAAAATCACCCATTCATTTACCCTAAAAAACACCTCAACAGACCACTCCACAATAACACCTTTACCCCAATCAATACCATACATTCATACAAAACGCGATACTCAACTAAAAGCAGCCTCTTTGTCAATCACAAAGACCCATATCTCACCAAGATTTTCGCTGATCAATGGAAATCAATCCCAAAAAATATAACAGATGAAACAAAAATAAAACCATTCAAAACAGCACTAATGACCTACCTACTCAAACATCAACAAACATCATAATATCTATAAATATAAACACTCGCAAAAAAAAAAAAAAAAAAAAAAAAAAAAAAAAAAAAAAAAAAAAAACAATGATGGAACAATAAGTTTGCTCCCCTGTCTGCTACTTGAAGGAGAACTCCCCTGATCAGCCAACGTATATGGTCAACCACGCACAGCCCCAACTTCCTCCTCTCTCTTTCACTTTTTCTCACGAAAAAGAAAAGAGAGGGGGGGCCGCCAGACATAAACTACTACACTTTTACAATAACATATATATTCATATCATATTATAATATTATCACTACTGAATATATCTAAACATAAATATTAATATTAATAATATTAATACTAGATATATATAATACCGAGCCGCTAAATACAAATTTAATATTTTCCTTTAATACGATCAACTGAATAACTAGGTTTCCACCTTAGATAAAGGTATAACTTACTAGCTATACT
>WBZZ01001939.1:45000-47500 GCA_019918135.1 Paulinella micropora
CTCTCTCTCTCTCTCCTTTTTTTTTTTTTTTTTTTTTTTTTTTTTTTTTTTTCCCTCTCCCTTCTCATACTACTGTCCAGACATATTCACTGAACTACTAATTTTCACTCACTCCGATCATTCTAGTATATTACTACTGATGCAAACATAAACATTAATATTAATAACATGAATACTTAAGCTACATATTACGCAACATATCTAAACATAAACATTAATATTAATAAGATTAATACCAAGCGACCTAATATTAATACTTTCAATTAATACGCTCGATTTAATAACTAGGTTTCCACCTTAGATAAAGGTATGACTTCATAGCTATACTTTTCACGTGGACGATCCTTGAGTCCGATTGTAAAAATTGTTCTCTCAATAAAAACGAAGAAGAAGAAGAAGGAGGGAGGGAAGGAGGGAGGGAAGGAGGGAGGGAAGGAAGATAGAGTAATTGCTGTAGATGGAAATAAAAAGTCAAAGAAACAAAAACTCCACTTTCTCTGCTTTCTCTGCTTCCTTTTTTTTTGTTTCCAACAAGACAGAGAGAAACAACCATGCATCCAAAGGGTTAGCGTACGGGTACGGACGACGGAAGACATAGAACGGATGAAAGAAAGCGGGAAAGGAAGACGGAGACGGTGGACGGAGTTACTTCTTTGCACGTTACACGGCAAAAAAGTTTCATCCCCCTACCAAAGTTAGCAGTCAAGTTTCATCCCCATCTACCGAAGCTAGCGGACGAATACCAGGAAAAGTGACACAACCGCCAAAATAATGACCTTCCAAAAAATTCGGCGAGTGGCGGTAAAAACTTCAGCTATTATTCGACGATCAATACGGTTAATCAGTGACAAAGCGTCAGTGCAAGGCGCGAAGCGCAGCGAATATAACATCTTGAAAAAAGGGACATACACCTCCCGCCACAAAAACTTGGACCCGTCGAAAAATTTGTGGTCCCTGGAGCTGCTCCTGGTACAATCACTGGAACGTGTGGGTTAGTGCACTTACAGCAGAACCTGGATGCGTCTTTGGATCACTAGTGTGTTTGAAAGATACACTGTATCTTGTTGATTTTCTACTCCATGTTAGTTTGGTGAAATTGTATATTCATACATATTGTTTTCTTTGTCTTCTGAGAAGGTTGACTTTTTGGTGCACCACCCTCGTCCGAGACCCTCTTAACCCTTAACATGTTTGCAACTTTTGGGTATCTAAAGCCACGTTTGGGGATCATACCTAATTTCAAGTTTTTTATCACTATTTGTTGTTTTTAACAGTTATATTATTAAATTCAATTGAATTAAACCCGGTGGAAGCTAATTGTATAAAAAAACAGTTCTTTAATAACTAATAAAACCTTGACAATCATTGTCACAACGGCTGCCTCTTACATTTCCCAGATGGAACGAAATGATTGACTGTGTACCACGGAAAACATTCTCCAGTTCGGCAAAAAAAATAGCGACAATCGCTGCAATAAGCACTGGTACGCTTGCGGATTCCATTACTAGCACACACCGCACAACAAACCGAGTTCTGCTTACCCGCGCCGCGCTTACCATCACTAGCTTCGTTTGTAAGACTTACCAAATAGCAAGTGCATATCACACGCTTGCCCCTCGCTGCGATCCTAGAATTTCCAAAAAGCACCGCATAAGACACTAAATCCTCAATAAGTTCCTTGAGTATGTCTTTGTGTGTTTTTTCTTCATGAAACTGTTTGTAGATGATTGTTGTGTTTGTAACCGCAACATCTAACAAACCAGCAAATAACTTGAACCAATGCTTGTTGAATCTTACAGCCTTCTCAACTCCGTAACGAAGTCGTAACTGATCGCCTGTATCAACGCCGCACATGTGCTGAGTGTATGTCTTGCAAATTTCAAAACAATTCACTGGAACCGTAGCTCCACCCCCCCCCCCCCCCCATGCAGCCTCCTTTCGACGTGGTTCATGGTACCCCCCAACACAGTTGACAAAAAATAAACCACCTGGGTGTCTTTCCAAGCAACAGCATGCATACTGACTCCGTTATGATTCCAAATGGTCATTGCGCACGTGCCCCTGTCACTATTCTTCTTGATTTCGTTCAGTAGCTCCTTTGCCGCCCTCAGCCTGGGTTTGACAACAGTGCCGATGCAGTTGATGCCCCTCTTTAGGACACAGTCAAAAAACAACTGCAGCACTGTGTAAAACATATCTAAAGCGATGATCCTGCCGCTTTGGTCGATGTCTGCTAGGTCTAAAAGCTTCATAACAACTGCATACGTCATTCAGTGCCCAGAATCTTCCTGCACCGTTCCCTCACCCTCATAACAAAGCAGCGTATAAAAATAGCATGTTACTGAACAGCACAGAGCAAACAGTTTGAATCCCCATTTGATGGGTTTTTTCTGTAAGTATTGCCTGAGGTAGGTACTCCCTTTAAAATGGATCATTCGCTCGTCGATTGACACCCACTGACCCAATTCCCACAGCCTAGGAAAATTTTCTTGTACAATCT
>WBZZ01001939.1:52500-77500 GCA_019918135.1 Paulinella micropora
GTGAAAGTGGTGAATAAGTATGTGTGTACATGTGTGTTTGTTTATGTGTCTGTCTGTCTGTCTCTCTCCCTCTCTCTCTCTCTCTCTCTCTCTCTCTCTTTCTCTCTCTCTCTCTCTCTCTCTCTCTCTCTCTCTCTCTTAGTTTATCTTCTCTCCTCTTTCTCCATCCTTCTCGGCACAGGTGAAAGTGGTGAATAAGTATGTGTGTGTGTTTGTTTATGTGTGTGTCAGATATAAGTATGTGTGTGCCAGCAGTAGCATTTGTGAAAAAATAATTTCTGTGTGACGTTCGACCAAAAGCAAGAGGCATGAACAATATGTGTCTGTTGGCACATGCATTTTTCAAAATATTATCTTACTGAACTTTATAGACTATCAAGAATTCAGCCAAAATAGCCGCTTCTGCAGGCCCCAAACCTCTTGATTGCATACTTAGCTATATTATCTTGTTGTCCCGCATTGAAGTGATGCAGCTAGATGTATATTGGCATGATGTGTGTGGTGCCTATGAGCACATATTTATGTGTATGCATGTTTGTGTTGTTTGGGTATGTTGAGGGGGGGCTGGGGGTGGGTGGGGGGGAGGGACATACATACATACATACATACATAGATACATACATACATACTTACTTACATACTTACATAAATACATACATACATACATACATACATACATAACTACATAACATACATGGCATAACATACATACATACATACATACATCCATACAACATACATATATACATACAACACACAACATACGTACATACTTACATACATACATACATGCATACATGCATACATAAATACAACACACATATATACATACATAATACCATACATACATACATACCTACATACCTACATACATACATACATACAGACATACAGACATAACATACATAACATACATAACATACATAACATACATAACATGCATAACATACATAACATACATAACATACATAACATACATAACATACATAACATACATAACATACATAACATACATGACATACATAACATACATACATACATACATACATACATACGTACACGCATAGGTTATACTTCGGCTCACTGCAGTTTCTGTTAGTTATGTTTTCATACATACATACATACATACATACATAACATACATAACATACATAACATACATAACCATATAACATACATAATATACATAATATAGATAACATACATACATAACATACATAACATACATAACACACATAACACACATAACTTACATTACATACATACATACATACATACATACATACATACATATACACGCATAGGTTATACTTCGGCTCACTGCAGTTTCTTTTAGTTATGTTTACATACATACATACATACATACATACATACAGAGGGAGGGAGAGTGAGAAGAGAATTAGAGAAGCGAGAAGGATAGAGAAAGAGGACTAAGAGAAAGAGAGACATACACATAAACAAACACACACACATACTTATTCACCACTTTCACCTGTGCCGAGAAGGATGGAGAAAGAGGAGAGAAGAGAAACTAAGAGAGAGAGAGAGAGAGAGAGAGAGAGAGAAAGAGAGACAGACAGAAGACAGGCAGACACACAGACACATAAAGAAACACACATGTACACACATACTTATTCACCGCTTTCACCTGTACCAAACAACCAACATTTCAAAAATACATTCTTCTTCAATGCTACCTGCGCGCGGCGGTAGCATTTCATAGCATATTTGTTTCGCTTGTACAGGTCAACAAAACGTTGGCAAGCCTGGACCTCGAAAACAACGAAATAGGCGACGCAGGTGCACAGGCAATGGGAGAAGCCTTGCGGGTACCTTAACTGCTGCAGCTATATGCGCCGCTCCTTCAGCGCCTATGTTGCTATTCCACAAGTTAAGGGTCGTCAAAGTCTGATTCACCTACATATAGAGTTGTGTTTTTTTGTTTGCTACCGCCAGCGGTGCGGGTAGCAATTTCCACTGTTTTACTCCATCTGAACGAATGTTATAGCCTCTCAATCCAAGCTCCAGCAGAGTTGAATTCGCCTATTACATACAGAAGAATTCGTTTTACAAATGCTTCCCCGGGCCCGGTTGCATGTCATCGCATGTGTGTTTCATGTGTGCAGGTCAATAGCACGTTGACTAGCCTGGTCCATGACGCAGTAGGTAATGAATGGACACAGGCGATCGAAACGTTACTGCGAAGAAACAATGAATGGGCAAGGCTCCATGAGCATGCTCGAAGTGTCATGCCGGAAATCTATGAAGCCTTGCAGCAGTTCACTCCCGAGATATGCACCTGCATAGCTTACTACAGTGGGCCTGACTGCTCAATTGCGATTGCAGAGGAACTTGCGACTCTTTCTCTTCTCTCTCCCTCCTCCTCCTCCTCCTCCTCCTCCTCCTCCTCCTCTTCTTCTTCTTCTTCTTCTTCTTCTTCTTCTTCTCCTTCTTCTTCTCCTTCTTCTTCTTCTTGAATTTTCTTCTTCTTCTTCTTCTTCTTCTTCTTCTTCTTCTTCTTCTTCTTCTTCTTCTTCTTCTTCTTCTTCTTCTTCTTCTTCTTCTTCTTCTTCTTCTTCTTCTTCTTCTTCTTCTTCTTCTTCTTCTTCTTCTTCTTCTTCTTCTTCTTCTTCTTCTTCTTCTTCTTCTTCTTCTCCTTCTTCCTGGAAGAAAAGAAAGGCAGAACGAAGCAAAAAAAGAGACAAGAAAGAAAAGAAAGGAAAGAAATGAAGGGAACGGAACATAACTTTCAAGGGCCCGGCCTCAATACAATACAGGGTTGATACTTAGTCTATGATTTAAATATCATCAACCTAGTGAGCGAGCGGCGGCTGCAAAAGAACTATTAAGCAACAACAACACAACAACAACAGCAGCAGATACAAAAGAGATCCGACAGGCGGATTATCCAGGCAACACTTTCATAATATTTCAACAGCTGACTGAGTAACTGTAGTGGGAAAAGGAACTTAGTTTTGGTTAAACTAAATTTAAGTGGGGGTTTATTAATATATCTGTTTCAGGGAAAGTTAATTATCATAATGACATATTGTGGCATTATTATTACAATATTAATACCCGGGGTAAATAACCGTCACCGTAGGACGGCAGCAGTTAGTTATTAAATAAGTTTCTAACTTCAGTGAATTTTCAAACCACAACTAAATTTGAATTAAAAGCTTAAAATTTAAATAATATTATTTGAAAAACATATTAATATCATCTTTAGTTGATAAAACAACAGTTTGAATAAAATTTGCAGCAAAAACCAAACACTGAAACAACAACTTTCAAGCCAAAAAAAGACAAAAATTCAAGAAAACAATTGAAAAACGATCAGTGGTATTACTAATAACGGTTCAACTGAAATTTTACTATTTGTTTTGATATTTTTTAAAAAAACATACTATCAAAAATAACAAAAAAGCTCAGGCAAGTTTCACTTTATATTGCTGTTGACATTCAAGACAACAAAAAAAATTGATTTTTCTGTTTTGGTTGGAATTTCAGTTTTGGTTGGAATTTTGATTTTGGGTGAAAATTTGAATTTTCAAATTAACGGCTATATTCGTCCGCAAAATATCGTAAATTTTCGCGAAATGTTACCGTTAAATTTGAAAATTTGAATTTTTGTCACAAAAATGAAAAACTGTCACAAAAATGAAAATCTGACACAAAAATGAAAAACTAATTTTTGTTGTTGTCTTGAATGTCAACAGCAATACTACTACTATGATATTACTGACGACATTCAAGAGAAAAAAAAAATAGTTTCAAGTGTAGATTTTTGTTGGAATTTTAATTTTGGTTGGACTTTCGATTTTGGACGGAAATTTGTCAATTTTTCAAATTAACTGCTATATTCGTCCCGGAGTCCGAGTCCGCAAAATATTGCTGTTGACATTCAAGACAACAAAAAAAATTGATTTTTCTGTTTTGGTTGGAATTTCAGTTTTGGTTGGAATTTTGATTTTGGGTGAAAATTTGAATTTTTCAAATTAACGGCTATATTCGTCCGCAAAATATCGTAAATTTTCGCGAAATGTTACCGTTAAATTTGAAAATTTGAATTTTTGTCACAAAAATGAAAAACTGTCACAAAAATGAAAATCTGACACAAAAATGAAAAACTAATTTTTGTTGTTGTCTTGAATGTCAACAGCAATATCGTAAATTTTCGGGGCCGCCCGGCGAAATGTTCAATCACAGTTAAATTGGAAAATTTGAATTTTTGCCACAAAAATGAAAAACTGATACAAAATTAAAATTCCAACCAAAATCATGATCGAAAAATTATTACTTTTTTTCTCTTGAATGTCGTCAGTAATATGTGCCAACATATTCAAGTTTCAAAAACTTCATTATTATATACTTAGCTTGTAACCGTCCTTAGCTGCGGTTTTATCCTGTCAAATAAATCAATAAATAAATAATAAATAAATCAGTAAATAAATAAATAAATAATATTAATAAATAAATAAATACATAAATAAATAAATAAATAACTTTGAATAAATAAATAAAGAGAGAGGGCTTTAAACAAAGAAACTTGAAAAGGAAATTCAAACATATCCAAAATCTGAACCGTGCTTTAAATAAAATCTGAAACCGTGCTTTATTAATAAATGGAGTTTGATGACCAGGTTGATTTTGACATCAGTGAACGTCCACAACAATAAGAGGAAATAATTAGTATCGATTCACAGAGATACAATATTTTCAGGAATTGTCTGTTTATTACTAGTAAATGTCTATTCATTAATATTATCAATGAATTGCGGATACTTTTCATAACCCCTTGGTGTGTGCTGGGCAGGCCAACAGCCCGCAAATAAAATTGTCCTTTATACTAAAATATTAATAATCGAAGGCAGTTGCCGGAGGTAGAAAAACAAAAAAATTGCGCGCAGTGTAACCATCCTAACTGGAGGCGGCTTCGAAGCTCGGGTTGACGCCGTGTGTAGAGGCGATGACCTGGTCAGTACCGTTCAGGACAAGCCGGGTCGCTGGCGCTTCCAAAGCGGTCTGCACTGCAAAGTACCCGACCGCGGCGGCCATGACCAGGACGAGCAGCCAGCCCACCAGGCCGGGCCGTTCTTCGATTTTGTGGCGTTTGGCCGGGAAGGCTTGCAGCCAGCGCGAGGCCGGGGCCGGCCGAGATCTAACGAGAACGACGTACGATGTATATATGCATTGCATGTATGTGTATTAGGCAGACCAACGATGCGTTTTGCTTGATGCAACGCCCGCGTACATACATACATAGATTAAAAACATAAATACATACATACATACATACATACATACATGCATACATACATACATACATACAAACATACATATATACATACATATATACATACATACATACATACATACATACATGCATGCACATACATGCATGCATACATGCATACATACATACATACATACACATACATACATACATACATACATACATGCATACATACATACATACATACATACATACATACATACATACATACATACATGCATAGATGCACACGTGCATGCATACATGCATACATGCATACATACATACATACATACATACATACATACATACATACATAGATACATACATACATGCATGCATGTATGCACATACATGCATGCATACATGCATACAGGCATACATACATACATACATACATACATACATACACATGGAAAGGAGGAAAAACAAGTGTAACGGCATGATTTAGAAAGAGAAACAAAGACAAGAAGAAGAAGAAGAAGAAGAAGAAGAAGAAGAAGAAGAAGAAGAAGAAGAAGAAGAAGAAGAAGAAGAAGAAGAAGAAGAAGAAGAAGAATTAGGGGTATATGGATAGCACCGAAGTTATATATGTTGGAGTATGTAAAGAAGGATGATAAGGAAACTCATTTCCACTTTAGAGGTAAAAGCTTAGACTTAAAGAAATTAAATCCCGCTTCATATGAATTAATGGACAAGGGCGAAAGCCTGACAAACACAAGAGACTTCATAATGAAGAAGATACACACGAGCAGAAACAGCAAACAGCAACACATTGAACACTTTAGCATACAACACCAAAAGAATGTAGTAAAAGTCGTTAATAAATCGCGTTGGTGTGGGCGAGACTTCTATACAGATAATGATAGTATTCCTTACGGATATCAATGATGTTTATCAACTACACTTTCATTCGTTTCACTCATTCTCGTTTGTTGATAAATAACAATATTAATAATTAATTTTTTTCAATAAATTTTTTACCACTCTATATATACCAATGACCGCCCTAACCAGACTATGCGAGAAGTTTGAGAAACTCTCTATTGAAAATAAAGAAGAAACATTTTCTCTTACCGATGTTAAAAAGATAATTACTGACGAAATCCAAATTATTGAAAATGCGCGGGCCGGCAAGCCAAAGGATACTTTTCCATTTGGTAAATATCGTGGCAAGAAAATTCAAGATGTAGCGGTTATTGATAAGCCATATCGTGAATGGGTTATGAAACAGCCGTGGTTTGAGAAATTTACCGACATTAAAAGTGAAGTAAAAAAATATTTACAATAAAAAATAAAATTTTGCTATACATATATCAATGACAGACCTAAGCACCAAGCAGGACTACTTGAATGAAATTGAAAAATGGAACCTTGATGGAGATGTCAAAAAGCCGACAATTAAATGGACAAAGCCTGTCATTGTTTCTTTCTATGAGCAATATAAACCCAATGTTGGAATTTCCAACATAGATGATAATGTGAAAGTAGTTATCCCATTAGAAAACGTGTTGGACGAAGAGCAGAGCAAATTGTTGTTTTGTACTACCTCCAAAACAACGATACCTTTTACGACTGCTGATTTAAAAGAAACGGGGATTACTGAAATAAAGGCAAATGTAGGAGAAGAGATAGAGAATGCTACATGGACAGAAGAAGGTTGTATATTAAAGAAAGATGTTGTTCTTCAATATGGTAAGTATAAAAAAATGAAAATTGAAGATGTTGCTAAGATTGATAAACCATACCTTGAATATTTAATTCAACAACCTTATTTCAATAACAAAGATGCGGTAAAAAATACCTATGATATCACATCGCTTTTCATTAAATTTTTTGCTCTATTGGTCTTCTATGAAGTTAGCGATAATATTGACATTTCCTCCTCCACCAGCAGAGACAGACTTCTGCGTAAAAGTTAATACATCACTCGGCGATAGGTATATATTATAACTTCTAAGATTGATTTGTTGAGTTGATTGAGAATTAACATATAGTTTAAAAATTGTTGTTCCGTTTGCGATGGCACTCGCCTTTGTGTCAGTATCTACAATTGAGTACTTAGAATCAACATCCGCAAAACCCGCTCCAGTTAGCGTTCCATTTAATACCATTCTGACGACATTCGACTTAGTATCTTCGTTTGTAATACTTATCAAAGTGGGATAAACATTTGAATAATTTGCTAAATTAGCACCGCCAGCATCAAATGTTGCTTTGTTTCTTATACTAATAATAGGACTTTCAGTGGTGTTTGCTGCTTTACTTCCTTCCACTTCGTTTGTTATGCTGGTATTAATAGTATTCGTTCCTTCAATGAATAAACTGGCACTCACCGTTTTAAGAATTTGTATTCCAGTCTTTGCATCATTTCTCATGACTGCCGTAAAAGGTAATGTTGTATTTCGCAGGCTTACCCCAGTATTAGCATTCGCATACTCAATCATATGAACTAATTGAAATAATCCTGTTATGGGATTTTCAATATAAAACTTAATAGCACCAAACCCAAGATACTGAAATTGAATTTGAAATACATTTCCTTTGCTCCAGTCTAAGTCTGGCATAGCATAATTTCCATCGCAAGGGTCGTCCCAATCTACTTGGTCAATATAATCTTCAACACCTCCCGCACAATGCGCGATATTCATTCCTGCTTGATTTTTGTAAAAATAAAATCCATCGTTAAGGTCATTTCCTATTCCAATAAATGAATAGTAATCTTTTGTATCATCCGTTGTCCATATAGCAGTAAAGCGGGCAAGGACACCCATTCCAGTTCTATATTTTATTCTCCTTTTACTTACTAATCCAGCATCCGCCGTCGCATTAGCAGTTGTTTTCAATTCAGCCATATTATTCAAGAATGACACAGACGATTTTGTTTCTGTTTTTGTCCATATCCTAGTATTAATGGTATATGGAAAGATTTCCTGTAATACTGGTGTTAATTGCGCGCTAGTTGCTTCACCAAAAGCGGTCTTCATATTATTAGTTTCAAGGTTTCCATCATATCCAGCACTGACATTTATAAATTCGCCGTCAGGATTTTGTGCGACCAAATTTCTCTGGTGGGACATTGTTGGTCTATATTATCAAAAAAATAAATTAACTATCAAAATTAATAATTACATATTACCTCACTGGCGGAGTTATGAAATCGTAATCATATTTGCCTTAACCTGAACCTCACGCTGAGTAATGGCCACAGTGTAGTGGTTGTAGGCGGCATTCGCGGTGGTCGCAATAAACTCCCATCGTCGCTCAGTATCAAGGCTTAAACCACTGATTTCATTTTGGTCCTTGCTCCATAGCGGGCGGGTATTATCCCAAGCATCAACCCAGAACCAATTGTATTTATACACATCGTTATTCAACAAGGCCGAACCCTCAACCTTTGGCTTCAAGTACATATAGTCTTCTTCGCTCGCTGTGTCAATGTTGAATTCTTGCTGGCGGGAACCATCCAGAGTAGTGTAGAAATTGACAACCTTAGTAGCGCCACGATTATCGTTGTCATAGGCTGTGTTCTTTCTTTCTTCTGTGTTAAAAACAGAGTGATAAATCTTCTTCAAACGGCGACCATGACCTCTGTCAAATCGCATAATAATGTTTTGGCTTGTGCTTGCTTGTGTAGTATTCTTATAAACATAGGGATAATCAATATTGAAGTTCATGCCTTTGGGGCTAGCAATCTTCTGCTGGATTGATTGAATGACATCAGGGTTCGTTTCAACCGCAAGAAACAAGGCAAGATTGGTGACATCAGCAGATACAGCCATAGGCATGGTAGCATTTAGCGCGGCAAGATAAGCAGTGCTAAGACAAGTAGCGGCACCATTCGTCACCGTATAACCGGTTCTGTCAGCAGCACCCCACACAATCCGCATAGTCAAAAATTCTGGAAACATAATAGTCTTATCAAGTGCGAAAATAGTGTTAATAATCAAACCCAAAGGAATTTTAACATTAATAGCCAAAGCGGCATTCGCTCCACTTCCCACAAGATACTTCGCCTCATTGTAATTAACATTTACGGCGGATAGTGCTCCAACTCCAGTCGTTAGAGCAGCATCATCATGACGACGAGCAGAAATCACTGGCTCACGCAATAGACCCTGAGTTGCGGCCGCAACATCGTTATAACCATCGGCAGCCGCACGAAAGGCTGTTCTAGTTGCTTCACCAACACTAACGTTAATCAAGCCGTTAGCATTACACTTTTGGAGCATACACCCCCAACCACTAGCATCGCCGTGGTTAGGAAGGTCTAAGAAATCCTTCAAACTCATTTCTGGTTTCCACAGCATCTTAGTTACCATTCTAAGATGGTTAAGGTCGCACAGATAAACACCGCTACGGGTCTGAAGTTGTATCTGGCTAATTTGTGAAAGGCAGTCCATAAAAATTCTAGAATAAGTGTTGCCGCCCGCCGCTCTCATAGTATAAGTAAAACTCAAATAAGACCGAGCGAGATTGAACGGGCGACTGATAAGGTCAAAACTTCGTTCTTGTCCGCCAGCAGTGGTGACCTCAAAGGTTTCAGAACCCTCGCGTGGAGCAAGTTTATTCAAACGATAAGAAGCACTGATGTAGTCAGTTCTAGAAAAGTCTAGTTCGCCTCCGTGTTGAGTTGGCATTTTGTTTTTGATATTTTGGCGCTTGAGATTATTAACTAATTCACAAGAATATATTTATAGAAAAAAATAAATAATTCTAAAATTAATTAAATTACCCCTACCGCGATTTTAATAAATTGAAAAAGGATGTAAATAAATTAAAATAATTTGTCTCTCTGTAAATTAATAATGTTATAACAATACCCAAACCATTAAGATTTATAGCCTGATCGTTTTCGTCTGTAAGATAAAACCTATATACATTATTTGAACTGGTTGATAATTTCTTGCCATACTCTGACCCACTTCCGTCGTATATAACGGCACCAAAAGGAATTTCGTTGGCAGTGTATATTTCTTGTAGCACGTGATTATCTCCTTCACCAACTAAGTCCGATTGAAGGTATAAAGTCTTTTCACCAGTTAAAATAATTACATTTGGCGATTTAATAAAATCATTAGCAAAGAAATATGTGGAGTTTCTATCAAACCCCATAACTTCGTGAATACGGGTATCACTATCAAATATAAATCGCGGTTGAATACCTTTATTCTCTGACACACTGAATGTTAATTTTCCATCTTCTGGTTCTATGTTGGTATTATTACTGGATACAACATAAGTATAATTATTTGGGCTGTCTGCGGTTAGCACCTCCGACAACTTATTTTTTAGATTGTTCATTGTGTAGTTTCCCTCAGGTATAGTAATTAAAGCCTCATACCCGTCTTCGCTAAGAGTAAAAGTATTATATGGCGAAGCCACAGAGTAATATGACTTTGGAACATAGATATGAAGAATTTTACAATGTGTGGGATTGTCCAGTGATTTTAAATTTATTTCGTGTGTAAAGTCGCTATCTGTGCCTGTTATTCTGTTTTTACTATTTATGTAATAGATACCAGAACTTCTTCCTCCCTTATACTCCATGATGCGTATATTATAGATAAATATCTTTTAGATAAATGTATTAAATCCATCTCCATACCCATTCTGTGCTTTTAATTTCTCTGCTTCTTCTTCTTTTAAGTCTGTGTATCCACTAGCAAACTTAAAGCGGTTGCCTTTCGCTCGTTCCATTAAAAACCTCATTGAGTGCCATCCACAAGTTGAGGAAGTATCACTCTGCTCTTTTACTTGATTAACCTTCATTAATAAATAACTATCGGGGTGGCTTTTGTCAATTAGTTGTTTCATTTGTTGTTGAAAGTCTTCCGTTGGTTGGTAAAGTGCTAATGGGTCATACACTTCCACTGACCTGTCTTTATCCAGACTTACCCATATAGCAATCCAATGAGACCCCGCTTGTTTGTGATTATCTAAATTCATAATAAATCCGTATCGCTTTCTTTTTTCTGGATTTAGTTTGTAGATTTCATCACTAGCTATCGCTCCGAGATACCATCCATATTTTTTCATTATGTCATCTATTTCATTAGTCATTAATCCCCGATGTTTATCAACTACACTCTCATTCGCTTCACTCATTCCCGTTTGTTGATAAATATCGTCAACTGGCTTTTCTGGTTGCTGTGGTTGTGGTTCCTCTTGCTGTTGTTCATCTGGCTCTGGCTGTGGTTGTTCTAATGATGCGGTAATCGTAGGGGGTATTGTAGGGGGTGGCATCCCTTCATCAACATTTAAATCCGCTGAAACTTGTTTATCTACATTTGGGTCTATTGTCATTTTGTTTGTTAGAGTATTTACAAAATCATGTTTGTTCATCGTGTGTTTCCAATCTTTGCGGGATAAATATTTTTTAATTATTTTGATTGAAAATACCTTATCAATTAATTCATCTAAAGTTTTCGCTCCATTCCCCTTTTGTTCAGTAATACCCATAAACTCTTCATATCTAGCATAATCCGCTACTTTTCTTTTTACGTTTTCCTTTTCATTTCCAACATCAATATTAAACCTTTTAATCATGTCAATAATCCACTTTGAAGTGTCTTTGTAATTTAATTTTTTATGTCCATCACTATCTAGTCTCTTTTTTAAAGCCTGTGCTAACTCTTTTATAGTAATGTTTGGGTGATAAGTTTTTGAAAATGCTGATATTAAAAATTGATTAATTTGTAAATGTTCAAAATGCTTACCCTTTTCTTCCGCCTTCTTTTCTTCCTTTTCAAGTTTTTCTTTATATTCTTCTGCTAACTTTTTCTGTTCCTCTAAAGATGTCGCTGTGGCTATAGCCATCTGAATATCTTGACTGGCTTTTTGTAAGTCTTTACGACTCATCTTTTTTATGAACTTATCTGTATATCCTGCTAATTTCAGTGTTTCAATATCTTTCTGCTTTTGCTTTTTTTCTTCCTCATTTTGCTCTTTCGTTTTCAATGGTGCTTCATCTCCTAAATTAGGTAAGGCTGGTGCTTGGGGTGGTGCTCCTAATGGCGGTGCTTGTGGCGGTGCTTGTGGCGGTGCTTGTGGCTGTCCAAATTGTGTGGCATAATATATTGATATTGTGGTGGCGGTGGTAATGCTTGTATTCTATTTTTTCTGTCTTCTTCATATTTTACATCTTCTATGAGTTTTTGCTCCCTTCTTAGTTCTCTGTCTTTTTGTTCTTGTCGTTCCTTGATATCGGTTAGTTCATTGCGGTGTATCCTTGCTAACTCATCCTGCCTTTCCTTAGCATCTGCTACATCTTTTCGTTCTAGCCTCTTTTTCTCCTCTTCCATCTCATCCCTCTTCTTCTTTTCCTTTGCTTCCTCGTCATGTATTAACTCATATTTCTTTTGTAAGTTGCTTTGTATCTGGTTTCGGTTCTCATGTTCAAGACGATTGAAATCAGATTTGATTATTTTTTCCCTTGGCTTGCGGCTAGCCCTTTGCGACTTTGGCTTATTACCAATATATTTCATAAAAGTTTAACAATTTGTAATGTGCTTAAATCATTTGTTTTCTTACCAAAATTAAGATAATATTTTTGACCCTTCTGGATAATATAAGGCCTTCCGCTCTTATTTCTATAAACCCTCGGTGGACGGACTTTTGCCTTCTTAGTCTTAGCAGAACCCATTATATTATCAAAAAAATATTTCTAGAAACAAAATATATTCATCTGAACTTAGCCCCGCTTGCGGGGATGAAACATGTTTTATCAACGGAACTTTACAGCACCTCCTCGTTGCTTACCATATCCGAGTTTTGCGGCAGTAGCACTAACACTACCCGCGTAAGGCACCCCAACACTACTCAATGCCCCAGCAGTCCTAGAGATTACCTTATTATCGCGAAGAAATATATTAACAGCCAAGGCAGTTTTTCCGACCTTAGCCCAGTTAATCTTTCCTCCCTTTTGATCACTCTTCTTCTTGGTTTTCTTTTTTCCTCCCTTCTGTGGCATTGATGGATTGTATCCGATGTTATATCCTGATGGTTGTGAAATTATCACTGGTGATACTGGCATATATAATACAGAAAAATAATTCATTACAAATTTTTTCATTTTAATCTGTAAGCAAAATTTTTTCTTAACTCATCATCAACACTTGAAACATAAAGAAAATTAAATCTCTCCTTTGTTGCTTCGTGATACTTTTGAAGAAAGTAATCAAAATCAAAAGATAAGTCTAAGTGTTTATACACGAGTTCCATTTTATCCTGAGACTGGCTTGGAAAGATTAACAAATAATCTAACTGCTTGATGGCTTCTGGCCGTAGGTCGTTCAGATACTGACTTGACATAATCACCTTTGATTTATAGTGCCTATTCTTTTTTAACAAATCGCTTACGGACTTATCTCTTAAACCGCTCCCTAAATCATCCAAAACAAAAACAACCTCTGGAGAAATATACTTACTTGGCCTTTCTTTTGCCTCCGCGACGCTCTGTTTCTTTTCTTTTCCAAAGTATAAAAATTGTGGCTTCTCTATTTCTTCTTTGTCCTGTTTTACTTCTCCTTCTTGCTCTTCGTCTGGTTTGTTCAGTTTGTCTAATTCATAGTCTATAACATTTACACCATCCGATTTGAGAAAGGTATATATTGCCATCGGGTTGCCTCTGTTCTTAAAGTGCTTAACCATTGCTTTATAAATGTAGTCCTTGTGGATTGTTGAAGCGATAATAACGATACGGGTTTTTCTGTCTGTTATCCGTTTCAGTATTTCAAATAGTGCTGTTGTTTTCCCGCTCTTCTTACGAGCGAGAAGAAATATATTTGCGTAAGGTTCGTTAAATAATTTATAGCCCTTGGCTTTTTTATTTCCATCACCCTCTTGTTTTACTGGCTTCACCTTAATGCTATTGATTTTTTCCATCTTATATATTAAGCAAGAAATAGTTATGAATTTCTAAATTCATACATTGTTGCTACGCAACGAATTCTAGGCACACAACAATTCGCCCCGCTAAATTTCCTGTGTCAATATTTCCGCTGTCGGTTTCAAGGACTTTAAATGTATATTGTCCGTCCGTCCATCCGACAACACCCAAATTATAACCGAGATTTGAAATGTTTGCTGTAGTGCTGTCCGCAAATGTTCCAATAATTCCAATTCTATCCATGTAAAGAATTCTGGTTTTTGTCTCTGTCTGGTCGTTCATATAGTGGATAAACTTAACATTCATTTTGGTGGGTGTGAATGACATTTGGATATTTTTATTAAATGTTTTGCTTCCTCCAGCAAAATCATTGCTTAGAAAAATAATCTTTTGGTATTTGAACTCACTCATACTATATTTTGTATAATATAAAAAAAATGATTTTAATATTCTTGTTTATGTGCTCAACTATTGCTCGGACGGCATGCGACTTTTACTCACGGATAAGTGAAAAAAAGAATATAAGTTGTGTTTATTGTATTCAAAAAGGTATAGATACTAAATTTAAATGTGTGTATAAACCTTTTAGTGATTGGTGTATGAGTTTTGATGAAGCCCTGCCTTTAATGTGCTCAAATGATGATATGTGGTATAAAATACATACCTATGAATGTTCATTTCTTTGAAGAAGGTGATGGAAGGCAAATACCGATAAGCAATGTCAAAATTCCGACATAAGTATTAGCAACCTCGCACGGCAAGTTCTTTTCAGATAGCCTTACGATACAAAGGGTTATAATGGAGATAATGATACCCATTTGAAATAAGTATTTAATAAGTCGGCTGTCGGTTGGTCTATTTTTTATACAACAACAATTCCAGTTATCTTCCAATTCGTGCTATACTTTTTTTTCTTCATTCTTCAGTGAAATGTCTAAAACACGATTTTTTATTTCTGGAGTTAGTTCGCCATCTATTTCAATGACTGGCGGTGGTGGGTGTGATCTAGGCATTGGGAGGAAACACCACTGCTCTTATTTCTGCTAGTTGGTTTGCTTGGTCTTGTAGTGTATTCATGAGATTATTATTTTCTTTTTCTAAATTAACTACTTTGTCTGATAATTGTTGAACGGCCTTAATTAACGGGGCTATAAACTCGGAATAACCTATGCCATAACCGACATCACCACTATCAATACATTTAACATCTTCTGGCTTAACACTCACACCTTTCAATTCGTATTCCGCTCTTTGCTTTGGACACGGCACCATAATTGTTTCTTTTATAAAACCGCCAAAATCTAGCATATCCATTTCTGTTAGTATTTCTTCTAATTCCTGTGCTATTAAACCAGTCCTACATTTCTTTTTGTCATCAATCATACGATAGCAAACTGGATTTAACTTATTAATAAAATCTAAGCCTAAACATTCCTTTATATCTTCTTTTTTTCTCCTGTCTGAATATTGAATTGGATTAGACAATACCCATAATTGTCCATCGCTCGCTTTCAAAGACATTAAAGCAGTATTTGAATTATTCTCCCATATGAACCCACTCGTTGAAGAACCATTCACTCTAAATCTAATAGCATAAGAAGTTAATCCTCCGCCTACTCCTCCTGCTGGCGCTGTTCCTCCACTTAATGCTTTATTTGCCCCAGACTGGCTCATATAAATCCCCCAGTTTGAATCTCCAATGTCCCACATAAATATTCCTCTCGCATTCGTCCCGTCTGTTTGTCCTTGAATTGCTATTTTCGCCCCATTAGTTGATGCTGATGCCGTTGTTAGTGTGCCTGTGTATGTAATTCCCGCATTTGCCGTAATCAATCCTTTTGCCCATAATGTCCCGTTTGCCCCGTTTAATGACATTAACAATTGTTCCGCAGAATTCTCCCACACAAAACCCATCGTAGCATCATTAGCCACTCTAAAACGAAAACTATACGAACTAAAATCATTTCCTGAAACCGCCAAACCATTTGCCAAACTTCTAGTGTTTAGAGCCCCACCAGATGCGGCATAAATTCCCCAACTTGTATTAGTCGTATCCCATAGAAATATTCCCTTTGCGTTTGTTCCGTCGGTTGGTCCCTGAATTCCTATTTTTGCCCCACTGGTATTCGTTGCTGATGTCAATGTGCCAGTATATGTAATCCCCGCATTTGCTGTTATCAATCCGCTTGCGGTTGCTGTTGTTGTTGATATCCCCGCACTAGCCGTTATTAACCCTTTTGTCCATAAAGTCCCGTTTGCCCCGTTTAATGACATTAACAATTGTTCGGAAGAGTTCTCCCATATAAATCCATCGGTTGAAGCATTGCTCACTCTAAATCTAATGGCGAAAGAAGTGAAATCGTTGCCTGATCATTTCTTGTTCCATTAAATATCTTAATTCCCGTTATGGTTTGGTCTCCTGTTAGTTTTACATTTTGCCCGTCCAATGTGTCCGCATATCCTTTTGTTGCTCCGTCTGTTGATAATGTCGGGGTTCCAAGGTTGGCTATTTTACTACTATTACAATCTAGCCCCGAAGCATTTACCCAACCGACGATTGTCCCGTCAATAATAAAACTTATTTTTTTGGCAGAAATTTCAAAGTTGTAATATGTTGCTGTTTTCATATCCAAACTAGCAATTGACCCGATATTACTGGTAGAATTGAAAACGATAAATGTTCCCTTTGTTGTTGAATTGATTGAATTTCCCGTTATTTCAACACCACTACTATATGTCTTAATTCCTGCTATGGTTTGGTTTCCTGTTAGTTTCACATTTTGCCCGTCTAATGTATCTACATAACTTTTGTTTGCTCCGTCAGTTGTTGCTGATGGTGTGGCTAAGTTTGTTATTTTGTTGTTATTCAAAGATAGTGTAGTGCCAGTTGCGGATATAATTAAAGTATTACCCGAATATAACTCAACATACGAACCAGTTATTTGTATCGGATACCAAGTCGCTGTTGCTGTCTTTTGTGCGGCAATCATTCCAATATTTGTCGCCGTATCAAAGGCAACACCGATACCATCAAAAGCGGTTGGAGCTGTGGCGCCCCGCACTTCTATTGTTGAAGTAAATTTTTTATTCCCTGCTATGGTCTGGTCTCCTGTTAGTTTGACAACCGAAGTATCAAGGACAGAAACATCCACGCCATCAACGAGATTTACATTTGTTATACTTTGACTTTTCATATCAAGACCAGCACTCGCACTTATTATACTGCTAAATGACTTAATACCAGCTATGGTTTGGTCTCCTGTTAGTTTGACGACTGCGGTATCAAGGGCGGATACATCCACACCATCAACATTACCAACATTTGTTATGTTAAATCCTCCCATATTTAAACTGCCCGTCATAGCCGTTGTGCCGTCCTTTGCTAATTTCGTATCGGTATATGCTTTTGTTGAAGCATCACCATCATAGAATGGCGCTGGAAGCCCGCTAATTGCTGTCGTGCTGTTAAAATTAAAAACATTGCCCGTTAATGTTATCCCACCCCCTGTTGTTGGAGCAAAAAGTATGGACGAGCCGACAAAAGATAATGGATAGCCCGTTGCACCACCGGCCTCCGACGAATAGATAGAGCCCATATTATTGTTATAATTAAAGAATAATTTGCCTGTGTTTAATGGATTTGTGTCTTTTACGGCCACATAAGTAGTGAATGTTTTGTTTCCTGTTATAGTCTGGTCTCCTGTTAGTTTTACCACAGAACTATCAAGAGCCGAAACATCAATACCATCAACATTACCGACATTTGCTATATTAAAACCCCCCATGTTTAAATATCCAAACATCATAGCGAGACCATCAAATCTAAGAAAAGGTGAGTTTGTGTTTCTCCATTGTCCTGTGCTATAAATGAGTAGTTGGTTATCGGCTGGTGTGCCCGTAATTAACACATCGCTGTGTGTATTAATTGAGCCGTCCGCTGACACTTTATCATTATTGTCTTCATGCTCAGATATCCAAGTATCAACATCTTTGGTATTTAGTAAATTAACTCCCGTTATATTCAAATTACCGCCCATACTAATGTTGCCGAATTCATCCACATTTATTGGAAATGTTTTATTTACCCAGTTTATTGAGTTATATGTTAGATAACTATTCATAGCAATTGGTGCTGTTATGACTACATCAGAGAGTGTATCAATTGAGCCGATTGTTGTATTTCTCCATTTACCATCTACATCATTATATGTTAAGTATTGTCCAACCACTGGTGCGGATATGTTAGTGTCTATCAGATTGTATAAACTGGTTTGGTGCGGATTACTTGTATTGGAGCGGTGTTGAGTTGAGGCTTTAACTTCGTCGTTGTCCCTTACTCGTTGCTCTGTGTAGTATAATTTTTTTCCTTCTTTGACGTCTGTTGTTGATTTGGTAGATAATCTTGTATCAAACCGCCCGTCAGTGTAATAAAGATTTACTGGGTCGGCGTCTTCTGGCACTCTGTCTGTGTTTAAACCAATAATATTAGTGTTGGTAAGGTCTAAGTTTTTTATGTCTAGACTATCAACAGCAATTTCTGATAAACCTAGTAAGGATTTATATTGCGACATATTATATTAATAAATATTTAATTTGTAAATACTAAAAATATATTAATCTTAGTATAGAATACTTTTAGAATAAGCGAAAGTGAAACGAAAGCGCAATTCTAAAAATGCAGTCTGCTGAAGCAAGTCGTAAGAATTGGGGTAGTGCTGTGGAAGGAATAAAAGCGAAAGCGAAACAACGAAAGATGGAACATGCTAAAAATGTTTTGGCGCAATACCGAAATGCTGTAAAGCAAGAAGATGAAGATATGGAGGAACGAATAAAACAAATTGAAAAAAAGAACTTGGCTAAGGATATTATTACCGAACATGATAATGATAGCCCAGAGGAGAAGAGTGAGAGTGAAAGTGAATGTGATTTCACTGATATAATTGCTGAAAAGATGGCAAAAATGAAGATAAGAAGAAAGAAAGCGGAAACTAAGAGAGAAAAGAAGAAGAGTAAGAAACCAGATCCTGAGCCAGAGAGTGAAGAAAGCGAAAGCGAGAGTAGTGAAGAAGAAATCAAGCCTAAGAAAGGGAAAGGAAAAAAAGTCTAGCAGTGTAAGTGTAAAGGTATATAATCAGTCTTCAGGTGCTAAGAAAGAAAAAAGTGATGAAATAGATAGAGTGTTTTTAAAATTTTAAATTCACCAAAGGAAATGATATGAGTAAAAATTACTATACTCTTGATTATTATAAGTTAATTCACCTTTTGAATTTTTTATAGCCTTTGCTCTTTTTCTATAATTGTTTCTTCTCTCCTTGTCTAAGTGGTCTAAGTGTGAATATAACCCTATGCGGTCTTTATAATGTTCATATCTAGTATCACCAAAATTGATAACCTTACCTTTTGGACTAATGACTTTATATTTTTTATTCTTAACATCGGATTTTGAAAATCTCATTGTATATAATATGCCTGATTTAGACCATAAACATACAATTATTAATAATCAAAATCGTAATAGCCAACTTGAGGACACACCAACGGGAGAAGTAGTTAAAACAAAAGAAGAAGAAGCCCTTGAAATTCACCACCAGAAAAAGAATCCAAAAATATGGAATACGATATGGGTTGATAAACCATTAGACCAAGTCTTTCTTGACTTAGCGGATATGAGTAAGATAAAAGATAAGAAAGGCAATAAGGGCTATGCTTGGATGCTCGTTTGGATTGATTGTCATTCCAGATTTTTAATAATCATTCCACTAAAAAATAAAACAGCAAAAGAAGTATATTATGCTTTGAAATCTATACCTTATAAACCAAAGTCAATTACAACTGACAGCGGAGGAGAATATAAAGGTGCTACTCGTGATTATTTTGTTGAAAATGGAATTAAACACGATGTCGTTGAAGTTGGCGACCATAGAGCGCTTGCGGTTGTTGATAGAGTGATAAGAAGTATTAGGAGATGGCTTGACCTTTTATTTGAAACTAATAGAAATTTTGACTGGGTAAGTTATATTCAAGACTTGGTTAATGCGTACAATTATAAAGTTCATAGAGGAATTCAAGCCAAACCTGTGGATGTCTTTGCTAGAAGAGGTAAAAATAAACAGAAAATCACACGTGATAATTTAATAGACGAATTCAATGTTGGCGATAGTGTAAGAAAAGAAAACAAACGAAATGTTTTTTCAAAAGGCGGTAAGACTTTCAGCAAAATTATTTATAAAGTCAAAGGACGAAAATGGTTTAAAATCATACTAAATAACGATGAGTTGGTAAGCCCACTTGATTTATTGAAGACTGATTTTAATAAACCAATTGACGAAGAAAAAGATATGAAAGAGCAAACCAAAGAAGTTATTAAAGAGAAAAAGACAAAAGAATTACTTAAGAGGGAAGACATTCAACCAGAGAATATTAGGACATCAAAGAGAGAAAAAAAGGCAAAGGTAATATTAGATTTGTAAGTTGAATTAAAATAATAATTCAACTTACGGCAAAAAAAAATAAAAGGCTCTATTAGAAACAGAACGACTTCCTTAGGAATTGAACCCGCAACCTAAAATCTCCACGACTACGTCGAACCCATTAGTCGCTTTGCCTAATATGCCTGACAACGATACAGGAAAAATTGTATTTGAAGTATTGCCGTAAGTCAATTTTTTCAAGAAAAAATAGACTTATTCTAGAAAATTCTATTTCCGTGAATATGTCTTTGCGACACCAAAACACGGCGGTGTCGCAGTGTCGCAGAGGTTGCGACAGAATTTCGCTTTTTTTGTCGCAGTGTCGCAAAAAAAAAAAAAAAAATTGACTTAATTCCGAGCAGAACCAAAACTAAATCAGATTGGTTTGAGGAATATGAAATTCGTAGAACAAGTAAGGATAGACTAAATAAGGATAAAATAATATGCGAAGAAAGAATTTCTAAAATAGACAAAGAAATCGCTCGTCTCGTTGAAAAGAAACAACCAGACATAATAAAACTAGAGGCGGTTAATGAGATGTTGCAACGATTGAGTATTGAAAATAATGAAGTAGAGGCAGATAAACTTTTTAGAATGAGACAAAAGAAATTGGAAAAAAAAACAAAGAACGCGATAATTTCTATAAGTGGAAAAATGACAATCGTGGCCAACTTTCCGCTATTGTCATGAATAAAATTCTCGTTGGTATTGAGAACGAGCATTTATCGTTTAATGCTTCGTTTAACAAATATTCAAGCGATGGTATTAACGAGCGCGTAAATGATAGTATTAACATTAAACGAGAACACAATAGAAACATGCACAGAGTCTATAGAACCGAGAGTGTTAGTAGCAACTCGGATTAAAAAAGACTTTTGCGTCAATGGTTTTCTTAAAAACCAAGGGGTTCAAACCCCACTCTCATTCAGAGAAATTTCTATTACACATGCTTTTTGTGTGTGTAATAGACAATGGGAGAGCCTGAAGAATTGGTTGAAGGAGTTGGTGAAATGAACATCAATCCTGCTCCTGCTCCTGTGGGTAAGTCCACAATCTCAAATATATTTGAGATATCTCAATTGTTTCTCGTAATCTCCAACGTGTTGGAGATACTTATGATAATGAATGTGGTGTGTATGTTTTTGGAAGCCTTGGGGTGAAGTTGAAGAGAAAGCACCTACTGAAATGAAAAACCCCAAACTAGTAAGGGTTCCGCTGGATTTTGCTCTGCTTGGAATAGCAAACATAAATTCTTTTCAAGCTGACCAAAAATTTTTCGCCCGCAACCCCATGGAGAGAACTGAGAATTATTCGTTCGCTTGGGTAGAACGCGACGAAACCATGAAAAATCCTAGGAAGAAAACTTTCTTTCTGGCTTCTGTTGGGAGAGATGATAATGAAATTCTCGTGTTTCCATCGCTTTCAGCCTTGACGAAGAAGGTTGGCGGTGATGAAGGTTCCATCAATTGGGTTGTACCCCTTGACAGCTTTTAAAGGTTTATTAAAATGGTGGTTTTTGGATGACTTTTATTTTTTCTCTCAGTGATAGATTGGGGGCTCTTTAGGGTGTTTTGTGCTCTTGTATTGATTGTTTGCCAAGTCAATAGGAGAGCGCCAAAACACACAAAACGAAGTCAGGAATTTGCGAAAATTCATGATGAGATTTTGTGTATCAACTACTAAGACAGAGAGAAACAACCATGCATCCAAAGGGTTAGCGTACGGGGACGGACGACGGAAGAAATAGAACGGATGAAAGAAAGCGGGAAAGGAAGACGGAGACGACCCTCTCCCTTCTCATACTACTGTCCAGACATATTCACTGAACTACTAATTTTCACTCACTCCGGTCATTCTAGTATATTACTACTGATGCAAACATAAACATTAATATTAATAACATGAATACTTAAGATACATATTACGCAACATATCTAAACATAAACATTAACATTAATAAGATTAATACCAAGCGACCTAATATTAATAATTTCAATTAATACGCTCGATTTAATAACTAGGTTTCCACCTTAGATAAAGGTATGACTTGATAGCTATACTTTTCACGTGGACGATCCTTGAGTCCGATTGTAAAAATTGTTCTCTCAATAAAAACGAAGAAGAAGAAGAAGGAGGGAGGGAAGGAGGGAGGGAAGGAAGATAGAGTAATTGCTGTAGATGGAAATAAAAAGTCAAAGAAACAAAAACTCCACTTTCTCTGCTTTCTCTGCTTCCTTTTTTTTTGTTTCCAACA
This sequence comes from Paulinella micropora, assembly GCA_019918135.1. NCBI lineage: Eukaryota > Cercozoa > Imbricatea > Euglyphida > Paulinellidae > Paulinella > Paulinella micropora. Next base: position 75,390 of record WBZZ01001939.1, read on the forward strand.
AGACAGAGAGAAACAACCATGCATCCAAAGGGTTAGCGTACGGGTACGGACGACGGAAGACATAGAACGGATGAAAGAAAGCGGGAAAGGAAGAAGGAGACGGTGGACGGAGTTACTTCTTTGCACGTTACACGGCAAAAAAGTTTCATCCTGCCAAAGTTAGCGGTCAAGTTTCATCCCCATCTACCGAAGCTAGCGGACGAATACCAGGAAAAGTGACACAACCGCCAAAATAATGACCCTCCAAAAAATTCGGCGAATGGCGGTAAAAACTTCAGCTATTATTCGACGATCAATACGGTTAATCAGTGTCAGTGCAAGGCGCGAAGCGCAGCGAATATAACATCTTGAAAAAAGGGACATACACCTCCCGCCACAAAAATTTGGACCAGTCGAAAAATTTGTGGTCCCTGGAGCTGCTCCTGGTACACTCACTGGAACGTGTGGGTTAGTGCACTTACAGCAGAACCTGGATGCACTAGTGTGTTTGAAAGATACACTGTATCTTGTTGGTTTTCTACTCCATGTTAGTTTGGTGACATTGTATATTCATACATATTGTTTTCTTTGTCTTCTGAGAAGGTTGACTTTTTGGTGCACCACCCTCGTCCGAGACCCTCTTAAAATATTTTGTGGTCCCCATTCTAAAAACCACGCTAAGCCTCTGTCATGGAGCCCGCCTTGCAAGCATTTGGAGAGGGCAAGGACGACGTTCTCACTGCATATGTGGTAACTATCTTTCTTTTTGGTCCCTTCTTTTATTTGTTGCATTGCTGCCTTCTTTTTTGAATTATGTGTTGTGCAGGCAAATTGTCCAGACATGTCACTTTCTTTCTGGAGAAAAACCCTGGGTGCTCGTGGTGCCGCTGCAGTCGCCAAGGGGCTGCAGGTCAGACAGACACGTCGAGACATTACATCCACTGCTCAAGCACACACATACTATTGGACTACAGCTATTTGAGACAGGGGAAGAGAGGACAGAGGGGGGGGGGGGGGGGGGGGGGGGGGGGGGGGGGGGGAGGGAAAGGGAGAGAGATCGAGAGAGCGAGAGAGGAGAGGGAGAGGAGAGAGAGAGAGAGAGATAGTGAGGCAGGAGATGAGGAAGAGGGGAGAGAGAGAGATCGAAAGAAGAAAGAGAAGGAGACTAGAGAGTGTGTGTACCTCTGTAACACCACACTGCTAGCGCTACTACTGCTTTGCTACCGCGCCGGTAGCACGCTTCCAATCATGTTTTTTTTGTTTGTATGAGTGCAGGTGAACAAGGTGCTGCAAACTTTGTCGCTTGAAAGCAATAATATTGGTGCTGATGGAGCTAAGGAAGTCGCAGAAGCACTGAAGGTACCTGAAGAACTAGGCCGATCGCCTTGCTTCATCCCCAATCTTGTTGTCTCTCAAGTTGATGCTGCGAATATTATTATTTGCCTAATAGGCAGTTAAAACATACCAGTGGAAAGTGCTACATGCGCCAGCAGGTAGGATTTATTAAAAAATATTGATATTTCTTATGCAGGTGAACAACACTTTGCAGACCTTCAATCTCTATTACAATAACATCGGACCCGATGGCGCCAAATCTATCCGCAAGGCGTTAGAGGTACCTTAAGCATATTTGCGATCGCAGCACAGTGTTGTTCACCGACATAATAAATAAGTAAGTAAGTAAATAAATAAATAAATAAATAAATAAATAAATAAATAAATGTATAAATAATAATAATAATAATAACAATGATAATAATAATAATAATAATAATAATAATAATAATAATAATAATAGTTATAATAGATTAACCTATACACGTGAAAAACATAGAATTGACATGCTACCGCACATAGCAACACGTGTATCAATGTATTGGGCTTCATAGGTAACCCAAACCCTGAGGGAGCTGAATCTACGTTGCAATAGTATTGGTGATGACGGTGCATACGCAATCGGAGACGCTCTTAAGGTACCTGTAGTGCTTTTGCGATGTGCTTCGCTCCTTCTGGTCCGATGTTGTTCTCATACAACATAAGATTAGTTAAGCTGGTGTTCACCTAAATCATGATCATGATAAACGTTCTGCTACCTGCGCGCAGGTAGCAAAGTCATAAAAGTACATATTGCA
>WBZZ01001939.1:82500-85000 GCA_019918135.1 Paulinella micropora
CACCACTTTCACCTGTGCCGAGAAGGATGGAGAAAGAGGAGAGAAGATAAACTAAGAGAGAGAGAGAGAGAGAGAGAGAGAGAGAGAGAGAGAGAGAGAGAGAGAGAGAGAGAGAGAGAGAGAGAGGGAGAGAGACAGACAGACAGACACATAAACAAACACACATGTACACACATACTTATTCACCACTTTCACCTGTACCAAACACCAACATTTCAAAAATACATTCTTCTTCAATGCTACCTGCGCGCGGCGGTAGCATTTCATAGCATATTTGTTTCGCTTGTACAGGTCAACAAAACGTTGGCAAGCCTGGACCTCGAAAACAACGAAATAGGCGACGCAGGTGCACAGGCAATGGGAGAAGCCTTGCGGGTACCTTAACTGCTGCAGCTATATGCGCCGCTCCTTCAGCGCCTATGTTGCTATTCCACAAGTTAAGGGTCGTCAAAGTCTGATTCACCTACATATAGAGTTGTGTTTTTTTGTTTGCTACCGCCAGCGGTGCGGGTAGCAATTTCCACTGTTTTACTCAATCTGAACGAATGTTATAGCCTCTCAATCCAAGCTCCAGCAGAGTTGAATTCGCCTATTACATACAGAAGAATTCGTTTTACAAATGCTTCCCCGGGCCCGGTTGCATGTCATCGCATGTGTGTTTCATGTGTGCAGGTCAATAGCACGTTGACTAGCCTGGTCCATGACGCAGTAGGTAATGAATGGACACAGGCGATCGAAACGTTACTGCGAAGAAACAATGAATGGGCAAGGCTCCATGAGCATGCTCGAAGTGTCATGCCGGAAATCTATGAAGCCTTGCAGCAGTTCACTCCCGAGATATGCACCTGCATAGCTTACTACAGTGGGCCTGACTGCTCAATTGCGATTGCAGAGGAACTTGCGACTCTTTCTCTTCTCTCTCCCTCCTCCTCCTCCTCCTCCTCCTCCTCCTCTTCTTCTTCTTCTTCTTCTTCTTCTTCTTCTTCTTCTTCTTCTTCTTCTTCTTCTTCTTCTTCTTCTTCTTCTTCTTCTTGAATTTTCTTCTTCTTCTTCTTCTTCTTCTTCTTCTTCTTCTTCTTCTTCTCCTTCTTCTTCTTCTTGAATTTTCTTCTTCTTCTTCTTCTTCTTCTTCTTCTTCTTCTTCTTCTTCTTCTTCTTCTTTCTCCTTCTTCTTCTTCTTGAATTTTCTTCTTCTTCTTCTTCTTCTTCTTCTTTCTTCTTCTTCTTCTTCTTCTTCTTCTTCTTCTTCTTCTTCTTCTTCTTCTTCTCCTTCTTCTTCTTCTTCCTCTTCTTCTTCTTCTTCTTCTTCTTCTTCTTCTTCTTCTTCTTTCTTCTTCTTCTTCTTCTTTTTTTTTTTTTTTTCTTCTTCTTCTTTCTTCTTCTTCTTCTTCTTCTTCTTTCTTCTCTTCTTCTTCTTCTTTTTTCTTCTTTTTTTTTTTCTTCTTCTTCTTCTTCTTCTTCTTCTTCTTCTTCTTCTTCTTCTTCTTCTTCTTCTTCTTCTTTCTTCTTCTTCTTCTTCTTTTCTTCTTCTTCTTCTTCTTCTTCTTCTTCTTCTTCTTTTCTTCTTTTCTTCTTCTTCTTCTTTTCTTTTCTTCTTTTTTTCTTCTTCTTCTTTTTTTCTTCTTCTTCTTCTTCTTCTTCTTCTTCTTCTTTTTCTTCTTCTTCTTCTCTTCTTCTTCTTCTTTTTTTTCTTCTTCTTCTTCTTCTTCTTTCTTCTTCTTCTTCTTCTTCTTCTTCTTCTTCTTCTTCTTTTTTCTTCTTCTTCTTCTTCTTCTTTCTTCTTTCTTCTTCTTCTTCTTCTTCTTCTTCTTCTTCTTCTTCTTCTTCTTTTTTTTTTTTTTTTTTTTTTTTTTTTTTTTTTTTCTTCTTCTTTCTTCTTCTTCTTCTTCTTCTTCTTCTTCTTTTCTTCTTCTTCTTCTTCTTCCTTCTTCCTGGAAGAAAAGAAAGGCAGAACGAAGCAAAAAAAGAGACCAGAAAGAAAAGAAAGGAAAGAAATGAAGGGAACGGAACATAACTTTCAAGGGCCCGGCCTCAATACAATACAGGGTTGATACTTAGTCTATGATTTAAATATCATCAACCTAGTGAGCGAGCGGCGGCTGCAAAAGAACTATTAAGCAACAACAACACAACAACAACAGCAGCAGATACAAAAGAGATCCGACAGGCGGATTATCCAGGCAACACTTTCATAATATTTCAACAGCTGACTGAGTAACTGTAGTGGGAAAAGGAACTTAGTTTTGGTTAAACTAAATTTAAGTGGGGGTTTATTAATATATCTGTTTCAGGGAAAATTAATTATCATAATGACATATTGTGGCATTATTATTACAATATTAATACCCGGGGTAAATAACCGTCACCGTAGGCCGGCAGCAGTTAGTTATTAAATAAGTTTCTAACTTCAGTGAATTTTCAAACCACAACTAAATTTGAATTAAAAGCTTAAAATTTAAATAATATTATTTGAAAAACATATCATCTTTAGTTGATAAAA
>WBZZ01001939.1:95000-100000 GCA_019918135.1 Paulinella micropora
CCCTTGTTGTAGATCCATTGAGTCCCTGATAGCGCCTTCGGCCTCCGCAGTCCAGTCGGATTTGACTTGAGATGCGATGACAGGAAATCGCTTCTCCGGTAGAACACGCAGCCGTCCATAGAACTTCAGTTGCGCCGCCCGCCGCAAACGCTCCGCACTCAAAGAGCGCGCCAGAAAGAGTGTAATCCACTTGCTTGTCTTAGGGCTGATGCCGAGAATCATCCTCATGGGGCGCAGCATTGCTGCCTCCAGCTTGGTGAGCTGCGATACGGGGGCACGCCAGACATCGAAGGCGTACTTCAGCTTGGCCCCCACAAGTTGATTCCAGCACATGAGACGATACCTAGCTTGTATCTCACCTGCACACCACAAAGAGTACCAACCTGCGGTGGCGACTTCAGTGACACGCGTAGCCCGCAGGGCCTGCTCCTTCCACTTCAGGTCGTCGGTGATAACCACTCCCAGGTACTTGTACTGACTGGTGACACAAAGCTTCTGGCCGCGAAACCACACCACGGGCTCACCTCGCTCCCTGATACTTGGTCGTTTCGCCTTGCTCGACGTGTAAACGGGCATGATTTCCGTCTTGCCGGGCTTCAAGTTGACTTCCAGCCGGTAATCTTCCGCGAACTTGGCCACAACATTGACCATCTTCTGGAGCTCGGTGCGACTGTGAGCGATGAGGGCCACGTCGTCCGCGTATAGAAGTGCCTTGATGTCGTTCAGCCGCTTCACATCCGTGATCTTGAGGGCACTCGCCAGCCGATCACACAGCTCATCCATAAAGACGTTGAAGAGTGTAGGAGAGAGAGGGGACCCCTGTTGGACGCCTACACTCTCCAGTACTTCGGGGGTGAGTGCTCCATCAACTAGCACTTGCGACGAAGTCTGCTCGTAGCACCTGCGTAGCGTGCGCCAGAACTTGCCCCTTACACCCAGCTTCCAGAGCCTCTCAAATAGACCATCTCTCCAAACAGACGGAAAGCCTTGCGTAGATCGACGAACAGGACATACGACTCCCGCTTCTGCTGCTGACGCCCCTTCAACCTCTGCCAAAGGGTAAACACCTGATCCGTAGTGCGACGCCCCGGGCGGAAGCCTCCCTCCTCTGGACGTAGCTTATCCGGGCCATCCACGAAGAGCGTTAGACGAGTAGCTAATAAGGACAGATACAGCTTACCAAGGCAACTAATAATCGAGATATCCCTCCAGTTGTCAGGATCCGTAGGATCCCCACCCTTGGGGATATTGACGATGATTCCCTTGCCCCAAGCTTTTGGAGTCCTCTCGGCTTCTCGAATCCAGTTGAAGTACTGCGTTAAGTAGCCATTGATGTAGGCGCCGCCATACTTGAGCATCTCATTCTTCACTTTGTCCTCGCCACAAGCTTTGTGGTTATTCAGGGCACGTTACCTTGCAAGGACCTCCTCTTGCGTGCACGGCTTGTCCAGCTCTTCGCAAGTGTCTTCACCTACTTCGTGCTCCTTCATAGCCCAGGCCACCTCATCTCTGAAGCGATCGTTCCAGTGGAACTGCCGCTTAGCTTCGGCTTCCTCCCACTCCAACGAGCCTGCTTCTGCACAGCACTCCACCACAACAGCCGCACTTGCCGGATTTTCCCGTGGCTTCACCGAATTTTTCCGAAATTCCTCCCACCGAGCGACCTTTTCCGGCAGCGTACACGCCAGTGAGCCATCCTCCCTTTGCACCGGCGCGGAGACCTTCGTTTTGCGTGCCCCGCCAAGCCGCTTCGCGAGTAGCCAAAAGCGCTTTGAGGATTGCTCGCGTTGACATTTGACCGCTTCTTCCTGCACTTGCTTGAAGGAGGCGGACTTCTTGGCCCGAGTTGCCTTCCGAATTTCCTTGCGGAGCCGTAGCCAATTCAGACGGACTTCCGCATTCGATTCATCCCTCCTGTATGCTGCGTAGGCCTCCCGGCGCTGCTGAATGAGCTCCTTTAGCTCCCCGTCGAACCAATTGTTGGTGAAACGGGGTCGTATACATCTGGAGCCAAGGACCCGGTGCGCCGCCATTCGGAAGGACTGCGCCACTCGCTCGGTGACGTCATCTACCACCCGTTGGCTGTCGGCACCACCCGATAGGTCAAGCTCAGGCAGCTGATGTACTCCAAGCTTCTGTAGGCAATGCTGGAATACGTCATCGAACTTGTCGCGTAGATAATCCAGCGCTTGCTTCGCAGCCAAGCTTCTGTAGGCAATGCTGGAATACGTCATCGAACTTGTCGCGTAGATAATCCAGCGCTTGCTTCGCAGCGTGATCATTACCCGAGACACCAGCACCAATAAGCTTATCAACACGAAAGGACCTGTAAGGTTTCGCAGCCCGCTTTGGCCGGCGCTGGCCGCTCCACGTCAGTTCGGCCCATACTGCCTTGTGGTCCGTATCAAGATCATCTTCGCATACTCCGAACTTTGCTCCAGATGCCAAGCCAGGCGACGCGCAGATGTAATCGAGGAGGTGCTTGCCTGTGCCCATGCCGCGCTGCTCACGCCGGGACCACCAGTAGGACCCTTCCACTGGGCACGAGAAGCCGCTCAGATTTCGCAGTCCCGAAGCGACGAGGACAGCCGCGAGTCTCTTGCCATTCTCCGAACGTACCGGTGCTCCCTTATCATCGACCTCCCCGTGCTGACCGACGATGCCCTCCTCTTTTCGGCTGCATGCCGGCCCGAGCTTCGCGTTGGCATCCGCTACCGTGACCACAAGACCTTTGGCTCCAAAAAAAGCTATAGCTGCCTGCCAGGCCGCATACGCCTCTGACGACTCTTCTTCCTGCGTTTCCTGGGGAAAGTAGCCGTTGCCCACATAGATATCCTGAGCGCCGGTAACACCCGAGGCGATACGCAGCCACACTTGCTGCCGGTGGTCGACGGGGGCTGACACCAGGTTGCAATACGGACCAAGGAAGTTAGCCACCGCGAATAGAACCCCACCCTTGCAGCGATTTTTCTCGCTGACCTCCGCAGGTTTTCCAAAAATCCGGAATCCATCCAGGCTGCATTTGGAAAGTTGCTTCTTGCCCATGCGGTGCTCCTGAGCCCCGATGACTAGCCAGCCCTCGTGCTTGTAGAATGATGCCCATTCCGCCGTGCCTACGTTGTCGTATCCCGTTTTACCCTGCCAGTTGTGACTCGCGACGAGTAGCTTGAAGCCGGTATCGAACTGCTTGGAGCGGTGCTTCTTGGCTCGTTTCCGGACCCGACGGCAGGTGCTTGCCCCCCTCATGCTGCCCCCCTCTGCAGGTGCTTGCGCAGGTTGGTCCCCCACTGCACTGGCCGCCGAATGCAGGGGCACCACATGCACATCAGCACACTCAGACACACACTTAGGTGCATCGGCAGCCAATTCCGAAGACACCACCTGCACATCATCGACACATTCTTCATACAGAGGCAAGACGCGATATCCCGTCGCAGCTTCCTCCTTCCGGACCGCCGCTTCCCCACGCAGATGGATGCGAATAAGCCTTCGGACACGTTCCCTGTCCCTGAACCTGCGCCCAAGGGCCACATTGACCCCTCTGCCGAAGAATTTGAGATGTTTGAGTTGCTGCAACGCCGTCTGCCTGCTGTCATCGTCCTCGTAGACCAGCTCCAGGTGACGAAACATTCGCTGGCCTTGCCACTCCATTACCGGGACCACCAGACCAAGACCGCTCATTTTGGAGGCGATCTCCTGTAGATTGGCGCGTTCTGAGAGCCCCCAGACAATCAGATTACGCCCGTCCTTGTCGTACCGATCTACCCGCCGGTACCGTCGAGGCGGCGGTGCCATCTGCCATATAGCGCCGCTCGCCTTATGTTGAAGCGCCGACCCGTGTGCCAGGTTTGGGGAGGAAGGATGAGGCGCAGCTAAGATAGCCTCTCCACGTGGTTCAGGAATTCCGTCATATACGCGAGCCCTCATCCTCCCATCCTGGGACATCGGGCCAGAGCCCGTCGAAGAGGCATTCCCACGGGGATTGTCCAGGTCTTCGGCGATTCTACCTTGTCCCATAAGGGCCACAGTGGTAGCTCCGTGCTTCGCGTATTTGTAATCCATTGAGAGTAGTAGACGGCCAATGTCGCTGGCCATCACCGCCGCGCCTCTTTACGCCGAGGAAAGCGCCCGCCCATGCAAATAGCATCGGCGGTATCTGCAACACACACTACACGCATTTCCGCCGGTGTCACTGGACGCGGCAACTGGACGCTGCCGCGTCGCTTCGTGCCCTTCGGCGCCCGCCAGCACCCCCAGCGTCGCCAGAACCTGCCTCACGCACTACACACACTCTCCATCGCATCGCCAACGCCTCTACTCTCATGCCTTATGGACTTTCAGCTGCTCCTAACAATACACATCATGAGGTACGGGTGTCCCCGAGTGGAGCCAGATCGGACGGCGTGCCGCTGAAACTCCTTCCCCCACGTGGGTATAGAAGGCGCGAACCTAGCGGTACCTATAGGGTCTTACAGACAAGTATAGTAATCCCAGCCGAAGCTGCTCCGTTAGAAATGCAACGGTGGAGGGTGTGAATGCATGGGGCAAGGCACGGCAACGCAGCAAGGCACTGGCAAGGAATTGGGACCGACTGAAGCCCCTCTCCAACGTGCGCTCATCATGTGTTCCAGTTAGGCAACCCCGAAGAAGCGAAGATAGGGAGGAGACAAAACCCAAATAGGATGAAGATAGGATTAACATGAAGCCGAAATGGAGCCGAGTTGGAACAGGTCAACTCAGCCCCATCTCGGCTCAATGTGAATCCTATCTTCAACCCATCTCGGTACTGTTTCCTCCGAATGCTCACCTCAACAAGATCACCAAACCGGAACTGGAAGCCCCCAGGCATTTACTCGGCAGGAAATTCGGCGAAAATGGGCTAACCAGGAAACCAGACCCAAACCAACAGCCAAGAAAAACGAGCCAACCAACAATCCAACAGACAACCCCACAACCTGCCTGGCCGAACCCCTACCGAGTAAATGCCCAGTTGAGAGTTG